>CM074950.1:22783109-22813185 GCA_037577455.1 Pangasius macronema
ACTCTTCAGATGTGGCAAAATATGTGGGCAAGGCTTTCACTGTGCACCAATGTAGCTGCCCAGGACTAGGGAACTAGAACTTATTATCAACTACACTGGTGGACATTGGATAATTTGCAACAGAGAGCCAGATATGGTGGCAGTGGTAGCTTGTCACTAATCAGTGCAGCTCTGCTAAAAAACAGAGTCACTAAGCAGTAAAGCTCTGCTAAAAAAAATAGATCCCAAAGCTGTCTAAATTTTGGTTAAAATCATCTGCCAACCTAAAATCCCTAAAGTCTCTCTTTTTAAACCATAAACCAACATTACTTACTTTCTGTAAATAGTAGAGATTTTATTCTTCAGTACAAAATGTAGACAGAAGTGACGTTTCCAATACCTCTCTAGGGTTCTGGTACTGAATTGGAGTGGGACTATTTGTCGAATTTTGTCGCTAAAAGTGGTGGGTTTATTATCCCCCAACCCCAACCCCCACCTCTGTGGGGAGGACAGATGGACGGTTTCAGTAGTCTTTCAGGAACAAATAGTCAGAGTTCATTATGTACTGCAATGCCATGTGACTGAAAGATATTACACAGCTAGTGTAATGCCTTTCTTTTCTTAATCCTGCATAGACTTTCTGTGGATTAATTTATATAATAGAGAGAGAGAGAGAGAGAGAGAGAGAGAGAGAGAGAGGATCATCATGGACATCACGGGTAAGTGTCCCTGCTATTTAATTTGATGTGTGAAACAGTAGCTTATCATAATTCATATGAAAGGGGTCACTGGGACCGTAAAAATACAGTCACAATCGAAATGTGGTTTATATATGGTTTATACGGTTTATATATTTAGAAGTGTAAATAAACTATTTCCTTTCTAGATCAGAATGACCCAGATTCAGCTGAACTTTGTACCTATTTGTAGTTTGGGCTATTAATGACATTAAATCAATACTTAAATAGCTGGGTAATTGTTGAGCGATAATATTCACACCCCCACACACACTAAATTGCCTACAGTTTCCTGGTCTTTTCTCACCCTGGCGTCATATTGCGACTAGAGGTGCCAGTCGTCGTCCGGCATCTAATTTCGGTCGTTCGGACACTACGTCTTCGCGTCCTGCCCCAGACCGATTCCGTGTTCATCGTACTTAGTGAACTTGATGGTTTTGGTGACAAAGGCCAAAATCCAGTAGATGAGCAGAGCTTAATTTAAATGGAAATCACAAAGTGATTACATAGGAAAACAGATGAAATATATATAGAAGCATTTCCTAAACAATCCACATAATGAAAAACAATGACTAATGAACACAAAATCCAAAATTACTCAGTGTGAGGATTTTGATAGAGGGATCTCATTCATGCAAGAATAGCAAGTAAGCAGTGGCCCAATGATGAACTCCTTCATAAGACAATATATCAGAGTGGAGCTTAAAGCTGGGACACTTTTGGCCCAACACTGAATACACAAGTGTTGGTTGTCTTTAGGCTATTTCTGGCCGATAGTCCAAATGTCATTAAAAACTATAAATATGGCTGCTTACAGTTAGGAGACTGTTGCCCCACAATATTCGTTAGGAGTGTAATGCAATGCTAGTATGTCTGTGTGTGTCTGTTTAGTGTGTCAAATATCTGTAACTATATCTATGTTCACTTTAAAACCTGGACTCCTGGACTCAGTGTGGCCTAAACCAGAAGCGTTCTTCTCCATGTGGTGTGTGAATTCTGGCTCTGACAGTTCCTCAAACCTTAGCCATATCACTTGAGTTCATAATTGGTCTTAAATAGAGATGGAGTGCACGGGACTGTTTTTTTTTTTTTTTTTTTTTGCAGTTATTTATTTATAACTTCTTCTCATGCTGCATCACAGGGCAGCCTAACACACTTGGAGGAAAGTGCTGTCCATCATCTTCCACATACATGAGTTCAGAGACACACACAATTGGCTAGAATGATCAATTTGCTTCCTTGGCACCAGACCACAGGCGGCTGTGGAATCAGTGTGACTCAAACTTGCGATCTCCTAACAACAGGGTGAATGCTTTTCTGCTGTACCACTCATGGGCCACTAGTGGCCTAATTCAAAACACAGTGACCCTGACAAGGCAGTTACTAAGAATGAGTGAAAGAGCAACTAAACAACAACAACAACAACAACAACAACAACAACAACAACATATATAAAGTCAATAACACTTCTTCTTTAACCTCATTACTTTTACTTTTTGTCTTTTTTTTTCTTTTCCTTGTGTGTGAGCAGAAATTTGATTGGAAACCATATGAACCAGTTTAGGAAATGCAGGTGAAATTATTTAGTATTAACAACAAGAATGCTTTTGTAAGCTTTGTTAAGTTTTGTGATAATGTTCTGTACATACCTAACAGAAGTTTGGGGAAGTTGGAGGTCTCTATGTTGTGGTAGTAGACTATGGAGGTTATAGCTGCCAGAATGCCAAGTCCAGCAGGCATGTAAAGATGCAGGTGGCGGGACTGGTTAAACCTAGAAGAATATAACGGTTCATTATTAAGGAGCAATACTCTATTAGGATCTCAACATCCTGTCATCATTTTCTTTTCCTATAATACAGTTTTTTTAGAAGACCATACTCCAGCCCTTGCTCATTATTGTATGCAGAAACTGCTTTAGCAATGAGTTAAAAAATTAAGCTTTTACAAATAATTTGATTATTAATTTTGTTAGTCATTATTAAAGTCAATTTATTATTGACTATTAATGATGGTTCCTGAAAGCTAATGCTCTAAAACAAGTAATACTCTTTGATGTAGCATTTAACTGTATGGATTACATAACATACACTCACCCATCTGAGACAATCCCTTCAGCGACCTCACACACCAGCACAAACAACAGAGCAGCTGTGAGCAACCAGCGCAGGTTATGGCCAGGGAAATGCAGCCATGTGCTGTGATGGATATGAACCTTAGAGCTCTGGCTGGGGGTTGGATGTTGTGTCTCACTCTTAATTAACTCGTCCCTTGACCGGTCCCTTGGTTGGGGTCGGTGACCCCAACGGTGCAACAGTGCGCTCTCAGTGGCAGTCCCAAGCCCGGAAAAATTGGGGAGGGTTGCGTCAGGAAGGGCATCCGGCGTAAAAAAAAACTGTGCCAAATCAAATATGGGGAACCAATGATCCGCTGTGCTGACCACTAACGGGAGCAGACGAAAGGACGTTCGTACTCTTAAAAACATGTAGAACCATCTTCAGTTGTTCCTCTAGATTCTACAGCAAAATGTTTTCAAGTGTTTTCCTATCAAAAATGATTCCAAGGGGAACCTTTTTGGAAGAGAGGAACCCTTCATTATCTAAAAATTATTAGCAGTTGTTTTCATAAATTATGGATCTTAGACAGACCATAAATGTTAAATCGATTTGACAGAACCATAAACCATGTTTTTCCCAAGAACTTCGTTTCATTAGATAATTACTTAGAACCCATCTAGATAGGGAAGGACTCTAGAGGGACAACTTGGATAACGCATAACTATCCTCGAACCATTCATTCATTCATTCATTCATTCATTCATTCATTCATTCATCCTTGAACGCTTTATCTTGGTCAGGGTTGCAGTGGATCAGGAGCCTATCCTAGGAACACTGGCTGCAAGGTGGGAATACGCCCCGCAAGTGTGACCCCAGTCACACCTAGGGGCAATTTACAGTAGCCAATTCACCTTCTGGCATGTATTTGGGAGATGGGAGGAAACCAGAGGGCCGAGAGCTCAGAATTGAACTGTAAACCCTGTGAGGCAGCGATGGTATCTGCTGCGACTCCATCCCATCCAATCTTCAAATTAGATCAATACAAAGTTCTATCCTCTTATCCAATAGCAGTAATCTGTCTGTTTTCAGGATAAAGCCACTGACCAATGAAGAGGATGGGGAAAGTGCTGAAGAGGAGGAAGACGTGCGGCACAAGCCCCAGAGCGTCCAGGAAACAGCCATTATTCAGAAGCCCATTGTCCACCTTATAGGCAGAGGAGTTATCAGTACCACAGAAAGGCAGGGTACTGTTGGAGAGTGGAGTCTAAGAAAGAAAGAAAAAGAAGGCGAGAGAGGCAAAAATCTATCATCAAGCTAACAAATAGTATAATTTGTTAAGAAATCTAAAAGAAATAGAAGTCCTGCAGGCAGTGTGTGGAAACCATGAGGCAGTGAGGACTAAATATTCTGTCTTGATTAGATCAGAATGCATAGAATAGCATTATACTGTAGTGGACATGAAGTGTGTATTATGTAAGGAATAAACCCCAATGGGGCATGAGGTTATAGGAAAATAATCAATGATAGGGTAGTGTAATGTGGCCTGATGTGAGGCAGAGTTACTGTTATAACTCCAGAGCAGATGCATTTCCTATAACAGGATGTCTCAAAGTATTTTATTCCTCTTAGACCACAACAGTATATCAATTTTCATTTTTTAATAAATGACATCATACTTTTAATCTTAAATCTTAAAAACAAGTTAGTTCTTGTTAGAAATGTATCACATTATAGCATTATAGAAACCACAAAGCATAAAGTCCTCTGTCTTGAAGACTTCCCCATGATGGAGAACTTACTGTTACTGGAGCCTCATGAGATATAAATGGTAAATAAACAACTTCTGAGAGAAAGCTTCAGTATATCAATGGTTATTAATTTTTTTTTATTATTACAACCTTAGATAATGTAAAGTCCACTATGCAAATCCATGTGTAAGATGTTATTATAGAAATGATAATATATTAGAAAGAGTACATTAATATAAACCTGTGATTTAATCATTGTCAGAGCTGCCCTTATAGAAAATTAATCAAGAGTCAATTAATCAAAATTTAACAGGAAGATAGATAGATAGATAGATAGATAGATAGATAGATAGATAGATAGATAGATAGATAGATAGATAGATAGATAGATTCTGGAAGATGAGTCAGAATTTACAAAAAATCCAAATTAGGCCTTATTCCCAACAGTTTATGAATCATAAAAAAGCTAATGCAGCATTAGGAGAATTATAGCATTAAAATAGCCTATGCAGAGGAAGTGTACAGTTTTATTTATTTATTTACTTTTATCTCGTATGTATTTTATTACTCGTTTCTTCTAATCTGTTTCTTCTAACAGAATTTCTTGAAAAGAAGGCAACTTTTTAAGTTACTCTTTAAATAACTTTACGATATTTTAGTACTATATATAAGGCTACTGTGCGATTCCTTTCACTAATACATGTTTCGAAGTTGGATTTCTTTGAAATATGCCAGGCAGACTCACCGTTCTGTATCCGCGCATCATGTTGGAGAGAAGCACCGCGCGCTGCGCTTCCCCAACTCCACCATGCACTGAAGTACATCCAACCACCTACAGCACTGCTGGAGCTCCTAATCCTCGCGGATTATACAGCAGTTGGAACGTCTCTGAAAACCCTCAACTGCTGGGGCTAAGCGTAATGTGTGTGTGTGTGTGTGTGTGTGTGTGTGTGTGTGTGTGTGTGCGTGTGTGCGTGTGTGTGCGTGCGCGCACGCCTGTGTTACGGAGCCACCTCCGCTCTGTATCTTTTTTATATGATACTAATGCTAATACTAATACTAATAACGATGATGATGATGATGGTGATGTTGGTGGTGGTGCTGGGATGTTTGAGTTGGTGGTGGTGGTGTTGGTGGGGTTGGGGGTGTTTGAGTTGGCGGTGGTGGTGTTGGTGGGGGTGCTGGTGATGGGGTTGATCTTGTTGTTGTTGCTGGTGGTGGGAGTGGTGGTGGTGGTGAGGGTGCTGGTGATGGGGATGGTGTTGGTCTTGTTATTGTTGTTGCTGCTGGTGGGGGTGTTGGTGGGGGCGCTGGTGATGGTGTTGGTCTTGTTTTTGTTGTTGCTGGTGGTAGTGGTGTTGGTGGGGGTGATGGGGATGGTGTTGGTCTTGTTGTTGCTGCTGGTGCTGGGGGTGCTGGTGATGGGGATGGTGTCGGTCTTTCTGTTGTTGCTGGTGCTGGGGGTGTTAGTGGGGGTGCTGGTGGTGGGGATGATGTTGGTCTTGTTGTTGTTGTTGTTGGTGGTGGTGGGGGTATTGGTCTTGTTGTTGGTGGGGGTGGGGGTGTTGGTGGGGTTGCTGGTGATGGGGATGGTGTTGATGGGGATTTTGTTGTTGCTGATAGTTCGTGAATGAAGCACACTACACTGCTGATAAAAAGTTCCTGAACTCCCGGTATTTTGTCATTTTCAGTTAAATAAGCATGGGCTAATTTCCAACTACCTAAAATGGTAAAAATCAAAGAAAGTCTAAGTTTAATTAAACATTTCTGAGTTTTCATGTGATTGGAAATGACCTAGTTCTAATAATAAATGTCCAAGATCTTGTCCCACACGACTTTCCTACACAATCCTACACGGGACACTAGAACTTTCTATAAGTTTTATTTTATAGACTTCACACAACTCACCCCCACGTCCAGCTCCAAGTTTACCATAAAACTTAGAAACATTTATTAGCCAAAGGAATCACATATAAATCTTAATAAGTCTTTAACTATAAATATTTAGCTATTTGCTGCAACAATAGATTAAATTCTGTTTAAACTGTCAGAGATCATAAACCATCAGAAACTCCCCAGGGATGGGAAAACTTTTGACTGACAGAGTCTCTGTATTATTACTGTAAAATCCAGACAATTAACAAACTAACAAACAATGTGGCATATGGAGAGACCTTTCACTATGTATTATTATTATTATTATTATTATTATTATTATTATTATTATTATTACTGGTGTAAATCAAGATTAATAAGTTCTCAAGGTGTCTTCATTCACAATGGTCAAGAACCAAATGTAGGACAGACACTGCCCTCTGGTGGTTACATCATATGTTGCGCTGTATAAACAGTATATAAGACCATGAGGCATTTGTGAAAATTTGAAGAAGAAAGAAAGATTATAGATACACACTTTAAAAAAAATAGAAAGAAAAGGAAATAAGAGTCCTTAAGTTTGTTTCTTGAAGGAACTCTTACAGATCTTATGTAGGACCCTACAACAGAGTGCTTCTCTATTAGATAGAGCAATACCACTTCTGGAAGCTAGGAGACCTTAAGTATCCAAAGAACCCTTTTTTCCAAAAGTATAGACACCCAGTGACTTATACCTTATGTCTTACTGTAGAACTTGTTTGGATTGGAGTCCTATACTGCCAAGTCACAATGCTTGGTTTAGAATTGAGTTTAAATAAAACAGCACACAATGCCTTCAGTATGCAGACAAGGTTCTTTAGAGTGATGCCACAGAATACTTTAGATTCTCTAAAAAAAACATTCTAGCCTTCAATGCTTGTGCAGAATGATAGGCGTGGTTCATGGTCTCGTTTTCCTAGAATGGAATCCATGGACATATTAATAATGATGATACAATGAATTATTTATGCATCCGCACAAACTGCAGTGTACTTTTGCGAAACCTCATCCTACCACGCTGTTGTGTTACACAATACAGTCGGATAGAATGACTCCTGACCAATCACAGCGCACAGGACTCGGCAGGGGGCGTGGCGAGTGCGCGAGAGCGTGATGTGGGAACGTGTGCAGGATTCAGCACCGCGGAGAGCTACCGCGATGCGCACACGTGATTGGCTCAGCTGGCTAAAGAACTACTATCATGCAGCTCAGCTATTGGACGATGAAAGCGGGTAGGCGGGCTTGGTAACTGTCACTCTGGATGTTAGATGAGATAAGTCGGAAAATATCCAGTGCCGGAAATATAACTATTTCCCCCTCAGTAGTGTTTAATTGAAGTGGAACACGGTTTAATGAGAGGAATGAGCAGTATAAAGTGCACTTCAAGGGATTCAGGGTGTTGAGCGTGCAAAGGTAAGAGGATTATTGGATATCCAGTTAAAGTCTCTAAATACTCGCTTGTTTGGTATTTTTCTTATCAGGAACTATTCTTAATATTCATTCATTCATTCATTCATTCATTCATTCATTCATTCATTCATGTATAATTGAAATACAGGAGTACATAACACTTATCTAGTTTGGTTAAAAGTGTGAAATAAACCCATAACATAAAGATTCAGGTCTGTAAATATCTCTAAGTCTCCTGCTTGAAGTCATGGAAGTTCCAAAAGACTCCCTAGTATGTGCACAAAATGCACTAGGGTGTAGCATTATTTTTAGGCCTACCCTATGTAGGGCACCTTTATAGTGAGGAGCAAGCATTTGGGGTTCAGTGTTTATTTCTGGAAATTAACTTATAGTTTTCACTGGAGCCAAATGTGATCTTTAGGCAATAATAGAACTTGGAACTATAGAAAATAATGACTGGAACCTAAATTGCTTGCTGTTGGACCTTCAGTGCACTAGATGGGAAGTAAAAGCCTCTGTTTTCTATCCCATGTACAGCACTTATCAAGGGAAATGAGCTCGCACTGCTTCCTTCCTGTTACTGTACTATTTTACTTTTATCGTCTATAAGCCATGTTTTTCAGCCTATGCATAAAACATTTACACACACGTACTCTCTTCTTAAATGTTGCTCTAAGGGAAATTTGTTCAACATCAAAAATCAAACATCTAAGAAAAGCAGAGTAAATGAGTTTACCAGGGTTACCTGAGTTTACCTTTTTTTTTGTAATTTTTATTTTATTTATTTATATATTTATTTTGTAGGGGCTTCGGCAATCAGTGTAATAACCTACATATATTTGATCTCCTTTTAGACTATATTTAGACAGGCAGAAGTCATAGACGACAGCATATTTCCCAATGGCCGGTATTATTATTATTATTATTATTATTATTATTATTATTATTATTATTATTGTTGTTGTTATTATCATGTTTTACTTTATTTTGTTTTATTTTATTTTTCTTGCCCAATAGAGAATAATTTCCCTCCTTTGCCGCCATTTATCCCCCTGAATCCATGTTTCTACCAGGACTTTGAGGAAATCCCAGAGCTGCACCGCAACATGTGCAAAAGAATTTACTACCTCTGGATGTGTGGGTATTGGATTTAAGGAAGCATCCGTCTCTTGAATAAATACTAGTAGAATAAAGGTCTTATAGAAATTGTCCTCCCGAGTGCAGATCTGAAAATTTATAAGCCTTTTTCTTCTATTGCTTACAGTACTGCTTCCTTCCTTCCTTCCTTCCTTCCTTCCTTACTTCCTTACTTCCTTCCTTCCTTCCTCCTTCCCTCCCTCCCTCCTTCCCATTTTGTTTTACTTTAACCCACTGAATCTTTTCATGGTCATGAGCTCAAAAAAGAGTTGAAAAAAGCTGAAAGATTCTTCTTTATAAAAATTCCTTTTCTTTCCTTCCTAAATTCTCTCTCTCTCTCTCTCTCTCTCTCTCTCTCTCTCTTTTTACTTTCACTCAATAAATATTTTCCAGAGCCTAAGCTGTAAAACAAGTCTTCTGTATCCTTACAAGGTATTCCTGTTGCCTTCCTTCCTTCCTTCCTTTCTTTATTTCTTTCTTTCCACCTTCCTTCCTTGTTTCCTTCCTTCAATCCTTCCTTTCTTCTCTTAAAGTTCCTTCCTCCACAACTCAAAACCGTATTCATCTTCTCTGTGAGGTCTATGCCGTGAATGTGTTTCCAGACTAACATGAACGTGTTGCTCTTCAGTGTACAGTGCCACTCTGGTGGTGAATTTCGTAGGCTGTATGGCTTGGATGTTTGGTGGAGGAGGAGTGACGAACTTTGGCATGTCCATCATGTGGTTGATCCTTTTCACTCCTTGTTCCTACGTGTGTTGGTTCAGACCCGTCTACAAGGCCTTCAAGTGAGTCTCATTAGTGCCACAGTCGAGCAGCTATGCACCGTATGTCACATTCTTTCCTGCTCTTACACTATTATTTTAATCTAATGAAGGGGTTTTAAAAGATCTCATGATCTCATGCAAATCACCTTTTTTTCTTTCTACTGGAGACAGTAGGACACATCTGGAACAGTGGCTTAATTAGAGCACTCTTTGGTCTCTGATGTGTTTTTTATTGCATATAAAAGTAAAGAAAATGTAATAATAGTGTGTTTCCAAATGAGTTAAGTGGCATAATTAATAACTAACTGACATTGTAGATGCATTTATTTATACTTGAAGCCTCACTTTATTTTAGTGCGATGGATGAGTTGAACTGGTTGCCACCGCTGTCATGGGAGCTCATGCTGTCCACCTCCTGACAGTCCTGAACACTGTTATTTATAGGACAGCAAATAAGGCCTGTGGGTTTGACAGTTTGGGACAGAATTCAGTTTTCACCATCTGCTGTCCTCTTCTACTGTCCATCTGTTACCTGTAGGACAGACAGCTCCTTCAACTTCATGGCTTTCTTCTTCGTCTTCATGGCTCAGGTTCTTATCAGCATCATGCAAGCCATCGGGATTCCAGGATGGGGGGTTTGGTAAGTGACTCAGGTTGTTCCGTTACTTTAAACAGTACGTTTTCGATCATTTTCAAAGTGCTTTGGTGTCTGATACACTCACACCAACATTTCACCCACTACCATGATCTGAGACTAGACCAGCACCCACATGATATTAGAGCCTGTAATAGTCTCTTTCCATTGATTTTGTGTTTAACAAATTGTACATAGCATTAATTATACACTTGCAAAGTCCATCTTTACCTGATAAAATGATCTGGTACCTGATAAAATGGCCAGTGATTGTACAATAGTCCTTAGTATAACCATTTTGTCTGTCTTTATTTCTATTTCTATTTATTTAAAATTTATTTTTCAGACTTGCCGAAGTTCAAAATTTAAGGCCTTATTTCAGCAGGGAAAGTTACACATATTCAGAGATGGGTTACGCAACAGGTTTAGTCAATTTTCTGGGTACATTCATATCATTCATATTATTCAAAATTAAATGATGTGTAACTGCTTTGAATGATAAGCTCCCTGGGCATACTGCTATGCTTACTTTAAGCTAAGATCACTTTAAATTAATTCATAATATCACACTGAAAAAAAAATCTTACCAGTGCAAATATCTTGAATAAGGGCACATTTATCTTTTTTTTTTTATTATGAGATTATTATAAATCAAATATAAGGATATCCAACCTGTTATTTGATATTTTTACTCATTTCAGGCTTTAACTTTAGTTATTCTAGTGACAGATCGGCATCACACTACAACTCCCAGAACGCAATGTGGCCTACAAACATGGCCGCCGCAAACTACAACACCTAACACACACACAACTCTGTCGCCTTCAGTCACCAGGATTCTGATCACCAACACCTGTACACAATCCCAGTCACAGCAAGCACTTCCAAACCACAATCTCTTTTTTGAAGTATACACTTTGTGTCACTGTTGCTAGTCATCATCAAGCCTTGTATTTTTGTTGCGCTGATGATTCTGCAATTTTGATCTTGTTTCTGGTTCTTGTTTTACCCTGTCAGTGCTGTTTGCCAATCACCTGACCATTGCTGGCCTTTTGTTCCTGATATTGTCTTACAGTTTGGACTTGCGAGCTTTTTAAATAAAGCTTTTATCTGCACCTGCTGCCTGACATCTATCAAAAGAACAAGACTATTTCAAGCTTGAAATTACTACAAAAATGTCTAAAATAGGTCATATATTTGGTTTAGTGTGATCTTATAATAAGGAAGTACTAGATACATTTGACTAACTTCAATATATTTTCACTTGCTAACTTCATTTGGCTTTTTCAGTGTAGCCATAAAAATAGCTTTTTGTGTACTTTAAAGGGACAATACTATTACCAGTGTCATATTAACGTACAGTATTTTATATTGGGCTCTAATATTTCTGATTAATGTTGGCCTATTTTGTCGCTGGTGGACTAGTGGCTAGGCCACAGCACTCTCACCGCTGTGTCCCGGGTTTGATCCCTAGCTAGGGAACCAACCCCAGAAACTGGGATTGTGTGCAACAGTGGGCTCTCAGTGCTGGTCCCAAGCCCGGAAAAATTGGGGAGAGTTGCGTCAGGAAGGGTCAGCGTAAAAACTGTGCCGAATCAAATATGTGGACCAATGATCCGCTGTGGCGACCCCTAATGGGAGCAGCTGGAAGAGAATTATTATAATGTTCCATAGTTTTTCATTGTATTTATAGAGCAGGACATATTGTGGTTACATCAAACTGTCAGGCAGTGGAGCTCGACTTAATATTGCTCCTAGACTTAATATTGCTAATATTGATTCATGGTTTGAATCGAGTGTAACTCAGACACGCCTCTGCTCTAGGCAAACTCCCTCCTGCATGTGTAACTCTCATGTAATGTAACTTCAGAGTAGTGCTTAAGTCTGTTGCTGCATCTGAAGCAATACAATACATCTGAATACAAATGTGTACAATTTTAGTATTAAATCCTGACGGCTCTTCACTACTAACTGAATACATCACTCCGTCTGTCTATTCATATACTGAACCAAAATATAAAGACAAATAAAAATATGCTCTGCTCTGTGTTTTCCAAGTGGCTGGTTAGGCACTATTGTCTTCTTTGGCACAAGCATCTTTGCCTCCATCATCATGCTCATTCCAACCATCATGTTTACGGCTGTAGCAGTTTTGTCCTTCATCGCTCTCACTACGGTAACATGGATCAGTAAAAACCTTTTCCAAACCAAAAGAAATGAAAATAAATCATATTCTTAGTTCACAGCTCTGCAATTTCAAAACGTTTAGCCTTTTTTTTTTCATTCTCCATTTTACAACATAAATTGTAACTATAAAAGGATTAAAAAGTATGATGTGATATTCTTTAATTAATTAATTAATAAAAAAAGCCAATTGGCAAATTGTTGCAGTATATTAGGAATATATCATGTTTTATGCCTTACATTTTGTTTATTTAGAGTTTTTTTTTGTATTGTTATAAAATGTCAGTAGAGCATCCATTGTTAGATACTGAACAGATAGTCATGCTGTTTGTGTTTGTCCGATGCACCAGGTTCATAACCTGTACCGGGGCAGTGGAGGCAGCATGACTAAGGCTCAGGAGGAGTGGGCTACGGGCGCCTGGAAAAACCCACACGTTCAGGAAGCCGCCCAGCAGGCTGCCCTCGGAGCCGCCCATGGAGCCATGCAGGCACATGAGCCATCCAGCACACCCAACTACAGCAATCAGATGTTAATCCAGAATGAAATATAAGGCAAGCACCAGTGCAGAGACTTGCCAAAAAAGCAGGCCAGGAACATTGGCCACTGCATCTTACCGATAGATCAAGTCAGCTTTGGGCAGAGGTCTTCTGGAATAAATGTAGATTGGAGTATTTAGTTGGAAAAACTAGTCTGATTTCTGGTTTTCTTTATTAGGAAAAACTGCAATGGTTTGTGATTGTGTGGTTCTTTAACTCCTTTGTATTTGGGTGGAAAAGCAGACAGATTTGTAATTTTCTCTTTCTTTGACTTCTTTGTATGTAGCAAACCGGGTTTATTTCATCTTCTAAGCGTTTGAGAGGGAACTTCATATGACTACTTGATAAGTTTTGAAACGGATTAATAAACACAATATTTCATAAAACAATTAAGGTACTAAATTACTAATTACACCAAATGTTTCACTGAGCACAAACATATATACCCACCCACCCACACACACACACACACACACACACACAAATTTTAGGTGCTAACTATGCAATTAACAACTGTTTAAATATTTATTATTTAGTTGCTAGGGTTCGGGGTTATGTGCTGAGGTTATCATCCTAAACTCTTCCCCCATTTCAAGTATACATTACATTTTATGCATCTCATATTATGTTTATTAAATCTTAAAATTGATATTTAAAACTGTCTGTACAGTTTACCATATTATGTTCAAAGTTATCACATTACAATGTAAATATAAATCTGATCTGTTTAAAACTACTGAAGTTTCTTTTTTTTTCTTAACACAATCCAATTTGTCTTAAATACATACATTTATCTAATATTTCTCATTCTCATATTATTATAAAATAAAGTCTGAAACTGTTATTCAGTTGAAATGTAATTTTTAATAAAAGTATAGAATAATGCTCAAAGAACCCTACTAATTGAATACGACCAATTCAACCGACAAGGTCTTTAAATTAATAATAAATTAATTTTTTTGTAAAATTATTATTTCATGATAGAAAATACAAATAATGTTATTATTTTGAAACCATTATTCAATTAGCAGATAAGTTTTAAAGAAAAGTATGCTACAAATTAATAAAAAAAATTGTAACACTAATATTTAATGATAGAAAATTCAAATAACGTTATTATTATTATTATTATTATTATTATTATTATTATTATTATTTTTATCATCACCATCTACCTATTACTAAATTTCACCAAAAGGGGGCAGTCTTATTCCAAAAAGCAAATTGTACAGTTTCTTCATTTCTCTAAACCACAGAGGGCTAGAGATTTTTTTATGTCCTTTACAAATCCCTGATTTCCCAGATGCTTCTCTGAAAGAGAGCGGGCAACCACTTTCCTGTTGGCACAGCAGCCATAACACCATCGTGTCCTCCATCAGCTTCTCTGAGCAATAAATTCACCCTTAGTAAAAACACAAATCTAACCACGTGCGCTTTCACCTCGGATGTCCTCTGAGACCAGCCTCTCCAAGTCCGGATTAGATTGGAAAGCTCTTTAAACAGATTTATTTGCCTCACTTTTTTTTATTACTTTATTACTTCCTTTATTAGTGATGCGCTTTTGCTGCTTGGAGCTCATAAAGCAACCAAAGTCTCGACCCCCCCTTAGCAAGCTGAGATGTAAATATAGCATTGAATTAAAGAGAAATCACATTGAAACTTTTAAACAGTGTGTAAAAGACACCCAATAACGTCCTGCGTCTGTTGCCCCGCCAGAGTGCACTTGAGTCGTTACTGAAACATATGGCATGCTAAAATTTCCAGTGTTGAATCAAAACCCACAATGGAGCAGGAGAGTACAAATGTCTGTGTATGAGGCTTTGTGTTCTTGAATCCTGCTGAAGGTCAGTTATGCACAAAGTGTGGTATTTTTAGTGGTGGCACCGAGTTTTGATAAAGTAACGGTCATTAAGGCGTGATCTCATTTCTCAGTGGTGGTATTTGGGTCAGTGCTGCAGTGTGAGAGCTCAGAGGAAAATCTTTAACTGTTACAGTTCCAGGAATGCAGCCCAAGTGTTAGAAAGATTTCTAATAAGAATTATTCAATACAAGTAAACATCCTCCTCAAACCATGACCCATATGTTTGGAATGGTGTACAAGTACTATGTTTAATTTAGGTTCATGTTTATTGGGGGGAAGATCCCACAAGAACAACACACTTTTCCTGTATTCACTCTTCTTCTTCTTCTTCTTCTTGGCTTCTTGGCTTTTCCAATGTTGTCCTTCCTGGCAATTTTCTCTTTCTCGTTTCCACTGTCACTGTATATTTACATTATCCATACAAAAGATTTAACAGCTACACGTTAGCTAGCTAAATCGTTAAGAGCAGTCATTAGATAGTGTCCATTTTCCATCTGTTGACCCTCTCAAATACAGCTGACAAGACTTCGCAATGATACTTTGACGCAACAGAGTATAAATGAACTATTGATAATCTAACACTGTACAGGTGACCACAATCTGGTAACAAACTAATGATTAGGACAGGGGCGGAGACATGCTTAGAACAGAAATGGCAACAAACATGAAACATGTAGGTATAAGGTGGCTAATCTTACATTCTGTCTTTGCACAACTGAAAAGAAAATTCTAATCTTATAACTTTACCCTATATCTTATCAAACTAATATTTCTGTGTTTAAACTGAGATTGACTTGTAGTGCATTATGGGAATAGTGATGCCACAGGCGCTGATACTTCATCTTCATCTCTGTCTGAAAACATACCCAGTTCTCTATAAAGTAAAGCATACCAGTAAAAACGGCAGTAACCTTACTTTCACTCTAGACAAAGTTACAGTGTCCTTTAATTTTCTACGTACATGTACTTGCACAACATGGAGCCACAACTTCAGCGACAACAGCAAGCGACATTTGAATTGAGGCTTCTCGATTCTAGGCAAATCAGCTATGGTACAGGAAAGTGACAACTAAAAACAACTGGCTCGAAGAGTTACTTGGACCAATCTTATGGCATGTGTGGTCTGATGTTTCTTCAGTTCCCCACTCAGAACTTCCACTGGAGATGTTTTCTACGTGGCACAGTGGAGGAGGCTCCATCATGATCTGGGGTGCTTTTTCCTTCAATGGGAANACATGTTGCAGCAGGCATCCCTCTTGACTGAGGGCCCTCGTCTGTGTGGTAATGACTGGGTCTTTCAACAGGACAACTCTCACCATTGTGCCCAGGGTTTGATTCCAGGCCAAGGAACCAACCCTGGACACTGGGGTTACACAAGACAGTTACTTCAGCTACTGTTATTGCTATTTCATCTCTTAGCTTTTTTGTGCCCTCTTTGTATTTTTAGTCTCAATTTTATTCTTATTAGTGCTTTTAGAAATAAAACTTACCTACCTACTTACTTACTTACTTACTTAGCTTCAGAGGCATTTACATTTTGGTAATGAAGTATCCAGGATCAGGGAATATGATTGTCCACCAAAGTCCAGATAATGCTGTAAAGCTACTGACACCCAAAAGAGCGGACTATATGCTAAATAAGGAATGAGTTCAGACATAGCGTATGTGTATACCTATCATGAAATCCTGATCCTATGTTTGACACATTTCTTAAAAAATGTCTGCCAGTCTAGTTGGAAAACTATCAAGAATTTTAGCAGTTCAGACATTTCTCAACTTCATTCCACTCCCACCCCCATGACCTTCCAGCCTTATCAATATTATAAATAAGGTCTCTACCAATTCCTGACAGGGGATTCTGGGAGAGCAAACACATTGTGGGCCTTGATGTGGTTCTCGGGTGGGAGTAGATCACAGGGGACGAGGGAGGGAGTTACGGATGGAGCAAGCCCTGAGCACACACAGGAGGCCACTGTCTGAAAGCACAGAGGCCACGAAACACACAAGGAGCTTTATGTGATTCCTCACCGGGGGGAGAGAAGGGCACTGACATCGTGAACAAACCCACACATGCAATTTCTTTTCACTTTATGCTGTTTATTCTGTGTCACCTTCCATCTTTCTCTTTTTCTCTGTCTCCATTTCTCTCTCCTCTCACCCGTTCGCTCCCACCCTCTCTCATTCTCATATTCACCTTTTTCTTTTTCCTCACATTCTCTTCCCTGTCTCTTTTTCTTTCTATCTCTCCTGCCTCTCTCTTCTTTTCCTTCTCTTCACTTCTGTCTCTCCTGTATGCCCCTCACTCCAACCCCCTTCCCTTTTTCTCTCACATGCATACCAGGAATTTACAACATTTATAGCATTTCAGTCTGGAGTCCATGTAATGTTACCAAGGCATATAAACAACATGTAACTATGCTGAATCCTTTCGTAATATGAAATTATGTCATTCTATATATTAAGTAACATTATATATGTATATATAGTAATGGATCCAAAATTCGGAATGCTATTCTCTCTATGTGATTCTTTCTTTCTTTTTCAGCCACTGCAAATTTCATTCCTACTATCTCGACTTTGGTCCACTCGAATTATTCCTGTTAGCTAAAAATGCTCAGTAGCATACAGTAAATGTTGGCTTATACAGGCATAAATGAAATGGCAATACTCCGCGATACCTTTATACACTTTTTCCCTTCCTTTACTCCTCAAAAGGAGTATCTACGGAAAACTTTCTCTTTCTCTCTCTTCTTCTTCTTTTTTTTTTTTTTTGCTTGGAGAGATTATTCGCAGTTTTTTTTAAAGGCTTCACTTTCCATGGACCTATCACATCCTCAAAATAATACACACCGATCAACAATATACATAGAAGTATTTATACTATAAAATATGTACTGCATATCACAATCTAAACACATGCTGTTCTTCATACAACAAAGTAACTAAGTGCTATTTGGAAATATCTTGTAAGCCAGGTCGGTGTTCCAGCTTTAACTTGTTTTTCCAGCCACATCTGGTAAAGCTGCACTTATCCAACAATCAAAAGTGTTTATACTCTGATGACGGTTCATGATTTTATCACTAGCTGCTGGTCAAAACATGTTTTGCACTGGCTCTGTCATTACTCTCGCGCTAATAACCACTTGCTAATAGTGAAAGTCATTCTAGCATTCGAACAGGAAAAGGCTCGTTAACACCTTGCTAATGCATGTGAATTGTTATGAGCTCTGCTGTGAATATCATAATCTCATGTGGCCATAATGAGGCACATATGTGTATAAAAGACTTTCATCTAGATGATTTCATTTGGTTCATTTGGTAAAAAATGCAGTGATGAATAATACAGTGATGTCCTGCATTCTCTTTTTCCCCATTCTGAATCATTTGCCTAATTTTCTCCCAATTTAGTTAAAGACAGTTTCCACACGCTAGCTCTTCTTTTGCACTTCAGGGTGAAAGCTAACATGTGCTTCCTCTGAAATACGTGACAATGTGCATCTTTTTCGATCATCTGCCACTCATTCAATAACACAATGCAGCTGAACACATTTGGAGGAGAACACTAAACTGTCCTATTTTGTATACATGAGCTAACAGATGCTTCTAACTGGCTAGCATTGTTCTGATCAACAGAAAGACTAGATGCTATTCTTCCCACCCAAAAAGTTTAGCTAGCTAGGCAATGATTTAGATAAACTTGCTAATCAGATTTTCAGTTCAACAATTTAGGATATGTTAATTAAGGATTCAGTGAAATATGGATAAACAACTATCAAAGAAGTGTTTGTTTTGCCAGTTAAAAGGCTTTAATGTATCAGAAATAAATCATTTATATGCAAAAAAATGATAAAAAATTAAAAAATACAGTAGTGAAAACCTAAGGCCTGGACGTAAAGAGATGGTTTGTGCTATTGTGTGTAGAGTCATAACATATACAACACCAATTAAGTCCATTTTAGTTCCAAGTTTTAACGCTACAAAATGTAGAAAAGTTCAAGGGGATACTCATAAGCTGTTTTGTTGAGAACAAACCACTTCACTTGTGGAATAATGTGTGATTCTGCATAAATCTGAGGACTTTTGTGTGAAAAAAGTGATCATTAAGCAGGAATGCCAATTCACTCTCAACCCACACACCAACCAGTCATTTGTTCCAATTGTCTCAGACTATAAACAGGAACATCCCTGCCTTGGTTCCAGCCTCTTGGAGCAGGCCAGACGTAATGAGAATTTATTGGCCCGTTGTGCCTGCCGTATGGACTCCCACAGCGCCGAGGGAGCAGGGAATTTGCATATGTCCTACGATTGATGGCTGCTTGTGGACAGATGAGCTGTTGCTTCAAATGGGACAGATGCTGCAGAGGACACACAAGAGCGAGATATAAGTTGGATTAGTCCAACCACTCAGTGCCATTCAGCTTTAATGGGATAGAGAAATGTGCAAGATGAAACTGTCATTGACTCAGCCAATCAGGTGCTGCCGTCTGTCGTTAAACGTATGCAGGTCTGTGAGGCATGCAAAATTGCTGTGTTTTTTGTTACTCTTTGTTATTTTGTCTTTATTTCTTAAGTGATGCTGAAAACCGTGCGGCTGCACGCTCCCAAGACTGCTCTCTCTCTCTCTCTCTCTCTCTCTCTCTCTCTCTCTCTCTCTCTCTCTCTTCACTGTTAAAGTTAATCTCCCATGGAGTGTGTTCCACGGAGTGAGTCATTAGTCATTTGATTAAATGGCGAAGCCGAGCTCTGCTCTGTAGACAAATCGCCTCTGCTTGTGTCTCGATATTGTGCTGTGGAGTGGCACTGGCACACAGAGAGATCATTGTGAACTCCCAAACTAGCAAAACAGTTGCAGGGTGGTTTTTCTGAGAATTTCTAAGGGAGGCATTTGTAAAACCTGTAAGTCTTTGCATCATAGTTTAGCCTTATTAAAAAAAAAAAAACATTTTGAAGGCAGTTACCATTTGTTGAAAATAATACACTGTTGGAACTGTGTCAATATACTGTACATAATGTAAGAATGTGAAATATCTCATGGTTAAGGTTGTGTGCCAGTGGCTGGAAGTTAAAATCCCAGGACTGCTAATAAACCAATGTTGGACCCTTGAGCAAAGCCATAAACCCGCAGACAGATGCCAGATTATGCCTCACTCGAAAGACACTTTGGATAAAACTGTTGTTGGATAAAAATGCTGCAGACATCATCCACTGTATCTGTCTAATGGGCATGGAATCTCAGAAGCGAGGCAGTGGGTGTGTTTCCTCTTAAACTGAATCACACTTGTAGCTGCCTCAGAGCTCTTGGCTGAATTTGGCTTCCCACCCTGTTTCAATCTTGATGTCATGGAAGTGGAATTCACCGATCGGGTGCTGCCTCTTGGCCCTCCGATTTACAGACCTTGGTGGTTGTATGTGTATTAACATGGAGAGAAAATGGTCAGTGTCTTCAAATAATAGTAGACACTTTCCACTGTCAGATGATAAATGCAGTGTGTGTATCTGTATATAGTGTGCATATTTTGACTATAGGGAAATACATATTTCTCTCAGCAGGCTTTGACAGTGTGTTCTGAAAAAATGTTGAGGATTTGATGACCTATGATGGACAATAGTCCCATCCAGGGTGTGTTTCTGTCTTCTGCCTGCTGTTCGCTGTCCACTTAATGAATCAATTCAAAGTTCCTTTGCTAAAAATGCCTTATAATATGTCAAATTGAAATTAAAGGTTGCCATCATCTTCTCAATTCTTAAACATTTGCTGGTAAAACAGTACACTTTTGTTCCTGTCAGTGTAATCTGTTCTTTTCCTCTTCAAATTTACTCACCTCATTTATTATTAGTAGTATTAGTATTATCTTAATTGTAACACTAATTATTATTATTACAAACAGTCTGGTTCTTTTCTGCTTCACTAAATTCATGGATATTACAGTGCTAGACAATTATGACTTCTGTTGTTTGACTTGGAAGAAATTGGGAATTTCAATAAATTCAGCTAAGGCCAGCAAGCTTCAGGGTGAAATTAACATTCTTGGCATTACAATATGCTTTCAACCTCATACTGTAGAATTTTAGTTACTTGCATTACTGCTTGCCTTTCTTTGAAAGCTAAAGTCCTCTCCATTCTAGGTAAAAAAAAAATGTGTAAGTACAATAATTATTAATAGTATTAATTAATATTCTCCAAGTTATGATGTCAGTTACCTCTATATGTAGTGATAAATACCATCAAATTTATCATTTGTTTTGGAGAATAAGAAGCATAAAAAAATCCCATAGTTTCCTATAAAATTCAGTCCTGGCAAAGACAGGATGATACTTTTTCTTTTAGTTCTGTCTTTTTTCCTTTTTTTCTGTGTTGTATGCATTAGCGTTTGTAGGTTTGATGTTTGTATCCTGTTTTAATGGTTGGCTGTTTTTGTCCTTTTGTCCCTTTGTATGATCATTCTGCATTTCTGTATGATCATTCTGCGTTTCTGTATGATCATTCTGCTTTTCTGTGTGATCATTCTGCGTGGTCTTGGGAGAGTTCAGCACTCTGTGAAGTGATGTGATTGTGCTCATTTTGTGGATCCATGGTACGGCGTTCTGAGTGATGTTGCCTCGTGGCATTGCGGCTGTACAGGCTGTACCTGCGCAGGCCTTCAGTAGGACAATGAGCAGCAACGCCAATGAAATTAGATCCTGGCAGCCTTTGGAGGACTCTGTGGTTTTGTTTTTTTCTGTGTTTGTTTAATTGTAAAGCAACCTTTGGTGTGATAAAGGTGCTATATAAATTAAACATATTATTCTTGATTAGTTGCACATGGTGCTAACATCAACTTAATAGGGAAATCCTGACTAATCAATAGGCAAAACTGAAATCAAAATTATTCCAGATTATTCCATCTGAAAGCAATCTCCATTGGCCCTTCTCCATCAAATTCTGTCCATCACCCACAAACTAAAAACACATTCTGATCAGCTGCAAGACAAGACTAACAAGGCTGATACATCTGGTGGCCCAATAAGGTGCTCACATGTCTAGCAGCACTGTTGGAAACATGGAAGAAGAACAACACTGCACTACCTACCCCTGCATCCTGTAAACCATCTCCTTGAACATTTGTCAGAATCATTCCAAGCTCTTCACACCTGTACCAAAGACCAGATAACTGGGAAGAGTGAAGGGTTTGGAAGATGCTATACAATCTGGGCCAAAAGTTTTCCAGAAACTTGATTTCACTAACAAACTACAGGCCAAACCTTGTACCCTGGTCCTCCTCTAGATCTTACAGTGCCCTAGGAAGATACCATTGATATGGCCTATAAATGCAAGAGACTTTGCAGCCTTGTTAACATTCAGGCTTCTAAAAGAAGAACAGCTGATCTAGGAAGATGAATGACCTTGACCTCTGTCATTAAAAGGAGTGAACATGGGGAGCCAGAACTCACTGCTGAACCCTCTGGAGATGTAGTGAGCTCATCAGTGTAGCTTTGAGAATGCAGAGAGTCCACTTGATAACCCTGAAGATGCTCTCCAGAAGCTTTGATGCCGAATTTTCAAGGGCTTGCAAACACTACAGCGATTGTATTCCTATATAACAAATGTGATTAACATCTTTATATAGGAGCCATCATACTATATTAATGTCTGCAGGCATTAACAATGTAATGCATTTTACTAAGCCATTCTCATTTTTAACAGAAACTGGAATCATTAAAAATCTCAGGGACTGGATTTTTATTGAGAATTTATTAATACTTGAGAGGTGGCAACAATAACTTGAAGGTCAAAACCAACATTGCTTTCAAATATCAAGCTATAGTGATTGATTTGGGTGAAATCTCTTGGTGCTTTTTTTTCCCACTGGAGTATTTTTGTCACCATCAAAAGGGATGTTCCCATACTTAATCAGCCCACGCGAAATTCAAAAGATGAGCCCTGGATGATTTATCAATTGAGAAAACATCAGGGAAAAAAATTACAGACATCAGTGCAAGTGGTTACATTCAAACTAGGGTTTCTGTAACAAACTACTCAGTCTATACAGCACAGCAGACATGTGAGCTGTGTGTTGAGGTTTTGCCCATTTAACCTCAAGTTACCTTTTATAATAGTTGTATTTTGTAAGAGCTTCCAAGAGGTTCATGTCTGGAATTCATTTAAGAGCTGCAAGCCCAGGGTCATACCTGGCTGCACCTTCATCCAAGATAATCCA
This sequence comes from Pangasius macronema, assembly GCA_037577455.1. Taxonomy (NCBI): domain Eukaryota; kingdom Metazoa; phylum Chordata; class Actinopteri; order Siluriformes; family Pangasiidae; genus Pangasius; species Pangasius macronema. The sequence goes on from CM074950.1 coordinate 22,806,267, forward strand.
AGATAATATAGCAAGTTTATTTATTTGAGTTTCAAGAGCTTCTTTGCCTTTTGGTTACCCCTCTGGTGCAATACCAGCCACATATGTATGTTTCTACTCACTCAGCACTGATCTGTCAGATAATAGAATTATCTGTTTAAATGAATCTATTTAAATTTGCCAGTTGGCTTCAAGGCCGTAATTTCTAGCCCACTCATAAGCAAGGAATCTATCAGACATTGTTTCTGAAAAGCTATGTTGGGAATACTGGGCATGAGGCAATAATACACACTGGATGGAATGCCAGACCATTTAAGGGCACCATGCACACACACATGAATCTAATCTAATCTAATACTCTCATTAACAACTAGGCGCAATTTAGAGTAGCCAGTCTGCCAGCTGGCATGTTTCTGGGAGGTGGGAGAAAACTGGAGAACATGGAGGAAACCCACACAGACATGGAAAGAACATGTGAGACTCCAGACAGACAGTAACCAGAGTTCAGGATCTGGAGAGCCTGGGGCTGTGAGGTGCCCAATGCTACCTGCTGCTCAAAGCTAAAACCACTGTATTTGAAAGTAGTAGTGTTGCTTTAGGCATTGGAAAATAAGAAGAAATTATAACACTGGTATTCCAAGCAAATGGGCCACACCTCATCAAGTTTTGAACCATGTGCATGGATTTCAGCAATTTAATAGGTAAGTTTGGATATAAACTGGCTGACAGAGTGGTTTCTTTTCCTGTCAGTAAGGAGCCCAAAAATGATGAAAAACTGTGCTTGCTTCAAAAAGTAATGTTTTCGGTACAATCAGTACAAACTGGCAAGAAAAACAGCATGTAATAAGAAAACTTGCTACGAAAGGTAGATGCTGAGAAATCTGTTCCCCGCTACTCCGTCCTCCTCTTGGCTGCAAGTTGCTACATGTGGTACATGTTAAGCTTGAAGTAAATAAAAGCACAGTAAAAAATATTAATGGAGAACAAGGCAAGGAAAACTTTCAAGCATTCAAGAACATTTTTCCACCCTTTGGAAGTGGTTGTATTACTCTTTCATCTTTATTGGAAGATCCAGTATACAGTCTAAAAACAAATGTTCAGAAGCAAAGAAAACAACCAACAAACTTGAGTAAAGAAATGTGCAAATCTCCACACTGTCTTCTAAATTTGATAAGAGAATGAAGAAAGATCAATCCTTGTTACCAGTTAGAAGAAATGCAGGAATGAAATACAACAATTCATTTGTTTATTTGATGAAAATGAATGTAATGCACAAGATCTGCCCTGGGTTCAGTTGCACACACCCCCATCCCATCCCCTACTTCTGATCATTTTCATCCATTGGTAATATAGCTACATAGAGAAGTTGTGTTACTTTGTTGAACACATTCAGAAGGCATTTAATAATAATGTACAATACCTATAAGAAAACATGTCACATGGGATGTTGATCCAAATAAGCATTTATGAATGATTACACATCATATATTGAGTTGCGATGCATTTAGTGTGTCTTGTAAATACGATTAGAGTTCCTTCAAGTGTAGCAATAAAGGTACGTTGTCTCTACTGCGGATCTTTAACTGGAAAAAAAATAGCTAACTCTATCTCAGAGGTAGGTTGAGATGGCATTGAGCTTGTAAGCAATATCAAGCTTTTGCGATGTTAGCTTTGCAACAGTAGTATCATCTTAGTTACATTCTGCTGCAGCACAGCTATTACACGAAGGTAGGAATCAGATGTGATAATCAAGGAAGAAGAAATGCCTACGATGTAACAATTACAGCAATTAATGTTCTAAAACAGTACTTGAGACTTTCTTTTAAGAAAAAAAAAAATCAGAGAAAATAGTTATAATTTCCTATCTTTTTGAGCTAACGCCTTATAATAGTGGAGTAACAGTCACATGTAAAGATTATGATGACCTATGGCATCGGACCAGTGTTGGTAGCTTTCGAAAACAATATACGTATACAAACCATAACTACTCACAAGATACAAGTTTATCTTAAAAGGTAACAGACACAAAAGAACTTTTGATCTACAAGAATCACTGAGCAAAAAAGCTGCCAATTTATCAGATGCACGCAAACGTTTGTCATTCACCAGCCACGTGTTTTCTCGTAAGAGGTGACTACTCGATTGCTGAATTACAAATTATCTGTAAACCATCACGATAACAAGAAAGCCAATTCCCGAAGGAAACGGCTAACGCGGGAATATAAACCTTTTAGCCAGCACTTGGATATAAGGCTTTCATTCAAAATTGTCTAATCCCCTCCGGCATGTTCAGAACGAGAATCTGTTCAAGGCTCCCTCAGTCAAGCTAAAGTGAATTTCCTGAACAAACTGGCTATGATAGTAGATGATTCATGCACGCAAAATTCTCTGACGTCCCTTTCAACCACATTTCATTATTTCACCTTCGTTTCAGTGGAGAGGGGGGAAAAAGGACTTTTCAAGAGCATGATTGCTTCCAGTTGTACGGGTCTATATATCCTCTCCTCCTGACACTGAAAATGAGGGTTTCAGGGACTTTTCCTGATCTGAAGTGGTGATTTACAGTTTACTAGTGCCCTTTTGGGGCTCAGTTGTTTGCATTTCAGCACCTGTCTCTATTCGATCTAATGTTTTTAATCTAATCAAATGGTTTTGCTAAATATAACCATTCTTAGAAATGAATGGTGCAAATAAGCCAGTGTTTCTAATGGACTAAAAGCTATTCTTACATCTAAAACCAGGCAGACATTGTACAATTTTATATGTTCTTTGTTAACACACTGGTGGTAGGAATGTGCAGCCTATGGTTTGTCTGTTTTGCAGAGATTTTGACTCTAATATGGCTGGAATTTGGCCTGATTCGGAATAACTCAAATCATACAGTGTCTATCTGGCTTTAAGGATGACCGTGTGTTCTGGTGTGAGTTTAATATGTTGGAAAGGGTATGTTAACAATATGGTAAATGTATATTTTGGCACCCTACTGTGTGGTGTAATTGGGGTGTCAGTATGTATCTTGAGTATATAAGCAGTACACACTGACCTCCAGGTTCCAATCAACTTATGAGACCAGAACAACACATAAACAACAACATGGGCAAACAAAAACAACAACTAGTATTCCATTCACATTTCAATGGAACAGCTTCATTCCCAGGATGTCATCTTTTGACGAGTCTGGTAATCAGGACCTACAAAGAAAATAAATAAATCAATAAATAAGAGCAGTGCTTGATATTGTGTCTGATTAGCTTCTTAAAGCAGCCATTGAAAGTTCTCAGTCCATTCATTTTTCCTTTTGGTTGCATTCTCAGGGAATACACTTCTTAGAAACTACTCTAGCGAGCTAACATTAACCACATTCCTATCCTTTTGACCTTACACATCTATGTGGCATGCGGGTGAGGTTTGGCTACCTGTAGGATTTTAATAAAATGACTTTTGTTATTATTTTATTTTAGCATAGAATAAGCATTACTGCCATTTTGCTAACAGGGTTGTACTGACCTTGTCAGTCAGTTTCGCAATATCATTAAAAATTAAGGGGAAAAAGGAATGAGAGAAGTTATTTTTTTCCTCCTGTCATCTTCAGAAAATTCAGAGGATGCAGCTTGCTGTTGAACATCTGACTTGTGGAATATTCAGAATATTTCATATGGGTGAATGTGTCCAGGTAACAGGGTGGAGTGAATGTCGTAGGACTAAAATCTACATTTTTCATAACCTAATGAATAAGTCATGGGAAAGAGTTTTTCAAGCATGAGTTGTTAAATGGATTCATACATTAATGCAAAAAAAAAGATTTTTAAAGTATTTTAATGATCATATTTCAAGGTAAAGTGTATAGTTGGCTGGGACAGACACACTGCTGTTGTCTAGATGCTCTAGATAGGCTTGATTGAATTTAAGTCTGAAACAGGCACAGGTTGTCTTGAAGGACACTTATATTTAAAATCTTTTACTACTTTTACATAGAAATTTAATAGGAGTGGACATGGATGGCACCTACATGATGGGATTGCTCATTTCTATATGAATATAAAAGGACAAAACTGACAAGAGAAACACCACCTCTTGTAAGTTAACTTCAGCTTAATCCACTTACCAGGAATGGGAAAAAACTGATAAGATCTATTGGAAAATTTTCAATGAAATTTCCAACCTTGTTGTAAAAGCTGAATAGATGGCTTAATACAATGAGGCAGCCATTGCTATGTATTAAACAGAACATGATGCGTAAATAAAGCAAAAGAAACTGCACTTAAACTAATTTAGCCAGCACAGTAAAGTGTGTTAACTCACTGGGAGATCTTGCAGTTCGTTGTTCGGACAAGGCGCCCTGTGTAGTGGATGTTACACCTGACAATGTTGTTGGTGAAGTCCGACTCAAGCACAAAGTATTTGGGGTTAACCTGAACCTGTAGTTCAGAAAAGGATGAAGAAATATATTATTAAATGATTATTTCACAGTATTAGTTTAATTCTGATAAGAGATTATCTGAGATTATTCACTCACAAGTGAAAAAAAAAAAAAGATCTCAGATCAGGAATTTGTCAATAGCATTCCTGATATCATTGTTTTTCCAGAGACACAAGGCAGGTTTGAATTTGCCTGCGTTATATTAGCACTGGCAGTACTGACAGATCAGAAATAGGGGCATACCAAACACATTGCGGCAGCATCGTTCACATTGTTGGAGGACTCTCCTCTAGCAGCTGCATTTGATATAAAATGAAGGGCTCCTTCAGTTACATATTCGGGTAAAGTTCTAGCATGTTCTTTCAGTCGTACATACACAATATGTATTTTTACATAGAGAGAAATGATCAATGTGTTATTCTAAGTAAGAGGTTTACTTTCAATCCAGTTGCTACCCATGCCAAAATCAGACACTATTATTACCTCAACATATATTTAACTACTAGCAATGGGTTCTTCAAAACAAGTTCGTACAATCTAAAATGAAATCGGATGCCTCTGTGTCATTTTGTTCACTTCTTTTTTTCGCTTCTTTGTAGGGATTTTCTTCTTTTAGACAGATATTGTGGACGTTATATGATTGGCTTTGCTTTAAAAAAAAAAAAAAACTATTCTAAATGACCCAGTTGGCCTAAAACTCTGCCAGTGGGAATGGGGAAGTGGGGAGTGCCAAATAAACTGGCCGACCTCATTATATTGTTTTATAATTAAATTTCTTATAAGAAAACAGACAAATAAAGCTAGACACACAGACACACTGCCTGAAAACTGAACTGTCTGGGTGAAAACTGCACATGTGACCCTTATCCAGTCCCAGTTATAATTTCTGAGTGAAACTGTAACATCTTCAGCATATACTAGCATTCATTTGGGCCAGGATCTGCTTGTGATTGTCACAGGACTCCCTTGTTTGCTTGCTTCCTATTTCTCACTTCCTGTTTTCCATAGCCCCTGTAAAACCCTGACCATTCCCTTGATTGCTAACATCTGTGTTTAGTTTCTTTTCACCTGGTAAACAATGTATGAACACATCTTTCTTTGTCTTGCCATTAAACTGCACTAACTTTCTGTCTGTGGTCTCTTTGTTATGCTCATTTACTGAGTTTGCTAATTCTCTAGCTTTTCCAGTTATCCTAAATTGTCTTTTTGCTACGTGCTGGTTTCTGACTAGCTTGTAGAACCAAACTATTAGTACAGATGTACCCCTCCTTAACCGTGAGCCGACCCCTTTTATGGAAACAGTGGAATACCCCAAATAAAGAGAAGTTCTGTTAGCATTTAGCTGCTTCTGGATTCCATATGTTACTGTCATTAGCATGCTTTGAATTAGCAGCGTTGAAATGGTCCAAGAAATGGAACAAACTGGCAAGTGAAACCCAAAGTGAAAGAGTTCTGGACTGCATTAAGCTCATATGAATGTTATTACCTTCAGTATGTAGTTTCCTGGCTTGATATCTGTGATATCAATCCACTGGCAGTCAATATCTGCATTGTATGTGTCATAGCAACCTGGACTGAGACCCTGGAGGAGCATTTGAAAACAAGATTAAAAGAGAATGAGTTTTCCAGCATACACACCAGCAGATGGACATTTCAATTCAATTTTATATGTATAGTGCTTTTAAAAAATACATATTGCCACAAAACAGCTTTCAAAAATCCAGATGTAGGTTTATATTCCTGATAAGCAAGCCAGAGGTGACAGAAGCAAGAAACCTTGAGGAACAAACCACTTCTAGTAGTCTATACACCATAAAGTAAGGCTGTAATGCAATGTCGTTATCTGTATCTGTTTAGTGCTCCAAACATTGATATCTATATCTGTATTTAGATTTAACCCTTTACTGCACATTGTTGCCATATGGCAACAATTTACAGACTACCCCCCTAATTTTGTTTTTTTTTTTAATTTTGAAATATATTTTTATTTCTTTAACTAATTCAAGTAATAAAAATCCATAAAAAATAAATAAATAATTCATGCAGTAGAGGGTTAAACCTGAAATTTGTGCTCTAAACAGCATTTAACAGCATTCTTTTCATTTTTTCTCTTTTTAAATTATTTAGGAACCCTATAAAAAAGACCCTATAAGAACCCTATAATAACTCTATAAGAATCTGTCAGTTTTCTGTGGGATCCAACACACACACATCTACCTTCTTTTCTGCTTTTTAAAAAAGAAAAAAATAGCGCACCTTCTATTCATATCTATTGCTGCATTTGACTACAACTTGTAATTCTGAGTTTTCCAACCTCCAACTAAGAAAAATCTAAGAAAACCCCCTTCAACTCGGAGTTCCTAGTCCTAGAAATGTGGGAAGGTCTCCTCAACCCCAAGTTCAGCAAGTGACATCAAATCAAGATGGCTGCTCACAGCATCAACAGTAAATAAAGTAGCACTTCTTTACTTTTAAATGAATAATATTGTATATACTAGTATTCCCTGGAGATCAGTCAAC
>CM074950.1:22813285-22835105 GCA_037577455.1 Pangasius macronema
CAGATGTAGGTTTATATTCCTGATAAGCAAGCCAGAGGTGACAGAAGCAAGAAACCTTGAGGAACAAACCACTTCTACTAGTCTATACACCATAAAGTAAGGCTGTAATGCAATGTCGTTATCTGTATCTGTTCAGTGCTCCAAACATTGATATCTATATCTGTATTTAGATTTAAACCTGAAATGGGTGTGAGATAAGAATAAGAATCTGTCACTTTTCTGTGGGATCCAACACACACACACATCTACCTTCTTTTTCTGCTTTTTAAGAAAGAAAAAAATAGCACACCTCCTATTCATATCTATTGCTGCATTTGACTACAACATGTAATTCAGAGTTTTCCAACCTCCAACTAAGAAAAATCTAAGAAAACCCCCCTCAACTCAGAGTTCCTAGTCAGAAACATGGGAAGGTCTCCTCAACCCCAAGTTCAGCAAGTGACATCAAATCAAAATGGCTGCTCACAGCATCAGCAGTAAATAAAGTAGCACTTCTTTACTTTTAAATGAATAATATTGTATATACTAGTATTCCCTGGAGATCAGTCAACAAACATTCATATCTTTAGCCTCATACCATAATTGCCTAAGTCTAAGTCTCTGTTTAACCAAATATGACTTGGGCAATTATTCTATGAGGCTAACGATATTCACTTGTTAACTCTAACTGTTAACATTTTTGTAGATGTGAGGAAGTAAATATACATCGTTCATTACAGTTAGCTGTAGATTGTCGCTAACAAAAGACTAACATGGAGACATCCATGTTTTTTCCCCCAATTTGTAACTTAAAAAAATGTCATAATTCTGAGTTCCAGCTTCCTACTTCTGAGGTAAATATAACACAGCATATAGTTTTTACTTGTTTAGAACAACGAATAATGTATTCATATTCAGTTATACTTTAGCTATAAAGTGAAACAGTACTAAGTGTGTTGAAAGGATGTTCAGTATGAGCAGATTGTGAATAAGTCCTGGGATGAGCACAGGACAGTCTTTATGATTACAGCAGCAGTTCCTTGATACAAATCTACTGTACTACTGAAACAAGGGTGAGACTTGGCTCAGTTTTTATATGGCTCATCATATATTCAGGATGTTGCCTTTATTTTGGTGAAGATACTATAAAATATTGTCCAAATTGAGCCTGATTCTGGACTAAATTTGTCTATAGGAGACTATGAGTTGTACCTGGGTATGGGAAGTGCAGGCGTAGCGTTTAAGGTGGCCGAAGTCACACGTGGTGTCCTCCAGACAGAAACTGGCCTTGTGTCCTTCTGCTACTTTCCTTCCTGTGCTCACCTCCAGTAGGTCATAGTGACTGAATTCGTCCATGCTGTGGTAATGTCTGCAAGGGGAAGAGTGTGTGAAAGAGAGTGATTTATTCATTCAGTCAACATAATCTAATAAAAGCAACAACGCAAGCAATTCTCTTTCATTTGCACTTGTTCATTTTGCCTGTCAGCTCACAGCACTTTGAGAGCGCTGTGTTCGTTGGTAATGTTGGGTTCGAGTGCCACGGGGGCAATTCAATCAGTCACAGACTACTGCAAGAGCTGTTCAACAAGCAGTGACTAGTGTTAAGAACCTCAATTCAGACTCACCTCACACCTTTTGTTGCATGCTTTCCAAACCGCATTTGGCAGTGATGTAGCAATTGGAACTCAAGGGAATTTCAATCAGCCTGACAAAGCGCAGATTCAAATGTTTGGCTTTAAATGCAATGATATGAAGCATCAATGAAGGCAATATTTCAACACTGCACCTTTTGCGAAATTAGAGACTTTCCCAGTGTGCGAGTTAAGTGTTTAGCTAGGGCGTGTTTTAGTAGGAGTCTGGCAGGTGATGTAATAAATGCTGGAGCATACTGAATCAGAAAGGGATTAAGTCTCACATTTCATGTTACAGCATAAGAACGAAAATAGCTGAGAGCTTTCTGAGCGTTAGTTTCCACCAGAAAGGCACTGACAGGGAGGAAGACTCGGAGTTTCCATGTTATTCACAATATGCCAAGAAAATGAAAAACAAAACTCTCACTCGTTCAGGATGAGAAGGTGACAGACAGTACAGGTAGACATACCCCATATATACATTTTTATCATTGTTGAATGATAGATAAAATTCTAACTCATTTAACAATGAATGTAACTGAGTAAAACAACTATATACCACTTTGTTATATATTTAATGTCAAGTTGTCTTAGTTCTAGTTGCTTAGTTATTCTAGTTTCCAAGCTCTTAATAGTCCCATTCATCCCAAGTCATCTTTCTGCTGCCTTCTGTTTTTTTCACCCTAGCTAGTTTTCTGTAGAACTGAGCAGTTATACACACACACACACACACACACACACACACACACACACACACACACACACACACACACACAGATATATATATATATGTATGCATGAATGCATATGTATGAATGCAGATATATAAATAATAAATAAATAAAGTTTTATGTTCAATATTCATAGTGCCAATAGAATACAGGTTTTTATTTGCATAAACCTTATTAACAGAATACACACACATTTCCACTCAATTTTCTATCCTTATGAACGTTTTCAATGTTCCATAAGTAGTCATGTGTGTGGCAAATATAAGTAGAAACTTCAGCGCCGCAATACAAGTCATAATTTCAGGAAATTTTCTCATTATTTTAGGATGCTAAATCAGAATTTTGAGAACACTCATTAAAATGATATTGCTTTATATATTTTTCATAATAATAATAATAATAATTATTATTATTATTATTATTATTATTATTAGTAGTAGTAGTAGTAGTATTATAGGCAATCTTTATCAATTTATTTCAACTAATCTCATGCAATACAGTCTTAAAGTCCACTTTATGTCTCTTTGAGAGCTCTGTGGTTGTTAGTTGTATTTAGCATGCACAGAAACATACATATTTGTGTATAGATTTCTCCCCTTCATTTTCATGGGATGTCATTCATGAATTAGAATTTTTACTTATTATTACTGTTATAAAGGTTCCTTACACCTCCAATTCCAACAGCATTTAAAGCCTCTGTAAAGTATTTATTTCACATATGGTTTAGAACCACAACACACATACTTGTGCATTATTTGCGTTCATTATTTAGGATATAAATTAGCACTTCTATTTGGGATCTTAGTAAAAATATTGCCTAAAATGCCTAAAATCCCTAAATATTGAACATTGCTAAAATAAGTGTATGCTTGAGTACAAATACAAAGTTGTCAAATGACACTGTCAACTGTCACACAGTTTAGCTGGACTATAGATTTATAATTTGGCACAAGCTTCTCTATAGAGAATCTCTGTCTCAGACTTTAGCATGGTGGTTACAAAAAGTTATTCATCAATGTACATCAACCTTACTGACGTCATGCGATAAAGAATACGCCCTTAAACAAACAGACAGGGTTGAAATATTTCACTAAGGTTCTCCGTTCGTGCGTGGCAGCCATTGAGAGATCTGGAAACTCAAACACTGCACCTGCACAAACATCAGTGACCTCTGACCTCACTTCTGCCTGTCCAGTGCTGATGTAGGACAACAACGGAAAGTAATAAAGAGTTGAAGGTCAAATACGGACAGAACATTTTGACCACCTGGTCATGGAAGTGGAATTTGACCATCATCTGTTTCCTTTAAAACCATCTTTTTATTATTTATTCTTCTTGCTCCCTAATGGGAATGAGGCAAGTTCTAACATTTTAATCATGAGAATGAGCATCCACTGTGTACAATTTTACAGAGATAAATTACACATAGCCTTAATGTAATCCATATAGTTATCAGGGAATTTTTTATATGCACTGCATAGGCTGCTGTTCTCGAGCCCTCGGGGGTAAAACTCAGCTCCATGCAGATAATATTGGCAGACAGAGACAGAATTTAATTTATTTTTGATTAAGCTCAGTTAAGGTTAGATACAGAGCTGTCTGTGGAATTTAGACTCAGGATAATGGCCAACAGCTAAATAAGCCTGCAGTCTAATCCCCCATCCAAAGAGAAAATCCTATTAAATGCTGCGACAAATGAGAAAACAATGACATTAGAAGTGGTATTTCAGACCAGGTGGTACAGAATTATCAGACTGGCATAAATATCCATTACTTGCTCATTTCATTTATTAAAAATCAATTATTGGTATCATTGACGTCTTGTTTTCCATTTGTCGACCCATGTAGGTCAGTATAAGACCTGAACCTGCCACTATAGAGACTCATAGGAAATAGGATAATTGGATTGGACTCACTGGTGACAGCTGTGCCACTCCCAGGTATGCCGCGGTCGGTTGGGCATGAAATCAGCAGTTCCCTGGTTCTTAACCCGCTGAGGGAAGCGTAGCAGGACCCTGACATCATAGTCAGTGATGTCAGAGCTGTAGGCTGTACTGTGGAAAAGACAAACATTTCCCAGGCCATTAAGTACAAAAAAGCAATATACTGTAAGCAGTGATATATTACAGCCACAGTTAATTAAGACTGTCACACTTGACTTGTGTATTATTCAACTTCCTTTATAAAACAAGTGTATTAGGGAAAAAATGCTTTTGCAGAGTATAATAAATCCAGAGTTAGATCTTTAAAACCTCTAGATGGTCAAGAAACAAATATTTACCTAGAGAGGCACTTTTCTTCAGCGGCACAGCGGAGGGAGTACATGTGGGATCTTTGGATGTATGTGGAGGCCTGGATGTAGTTAGGGTCGGGCACCAGGTCAGGCAGTCCTGATAACAAAAGACAACTTTGATCAATCTGTTATCAATTCATGAATTAAATACAGTTAAACTTGATCTTGCTTTTTTTTCTATTTGTTTTATGATGCTTTCACACCTATCGTCCATTTGTGAGTACAAATCAGAGCAAAATTGATACTTTTGGTTTGTTTGCTAGTTGGTATGGTTTGGTTTCACTCTGAAATTAAATTAGACGAATCTCGGTCCAATCTCTTTCATTCAATGGTCAGAAATACGGCGATGGAAAAAGGTAAACAAATATAAAAAAAGTGCACATGCAAGATTCAAAATTCACCCAAACACAGAGAACACAGAGCTGGCACTCAATAAATTACTAGATTATTATGTAAAATACAGTGTATTGCATATACTTTTTTTTTCTTTTTGTTCATTGGTCCAACTCTCCAGAACAGTTGTCAGTTCTGCAGCACTACAGCTCTGTACTTTGGCTCAGTTTGCACCTCGCAGCTCAGTTTAGCAGCTTGTCTACGAAGACATTAATGCAGCCAACAACCCACAATACATGGCTTGTTTGGTTCACTTCCAGCATTTGGGTTGATTTGGGCTGACTCGCTTTCTTGACTAGAGCCAGACTGAGACCGACTCACTCAGAAACCATTCAAATTGTAGTTTTGGTCCACATGCGAGTGTGATTGCTGGGTCCTCACCTGTCTAAATGAACCACACTAAGGGGAAAATGCACCAGGGCTCAATTCAAATACACTAAACACTGCATGGCACCCTTATGCTCATTACTCTAGTAAGGTTTCATCAATTACCCTCAAGAGTTTTTTGGTTTGTCCTTCTGGGGGAACTCTTAAAAGTTCTGTGTAAAAGAAATACAACAAAAGGTTTCCTTTAAGAAAAGGTTATTCCTAAGGGCCCAGCTTTAAACTTGGTGTCATAATGATAAACATGAAATCTTTGATAATTCCTTAAACCAAACCCTCTTACATTGAAGCATAATTTGAACTGCAAATACCAACCAAGAATAGTACAAAGTCTAATTTTAAGAAACACAACCCAAATATATAGAAAGTCAGTGCATGATAGGGAGATAAAGCAAGCATGGACAGTAGAACAACAATGATCTCACTTCCCTGCTGGTTCCACACTGGGCCCAAAACCAACTCTGTTATAAAAATAAATAGATAGAAGGAACAAAACATGGTGGCTGTCAGAGCTAATAACTTTAACACTTTCAGAAAGATATATATTTATTTATATATATATATATATATATCATAAAGCACCAAGGAACCAGCCTTTTAGCTCTTCTTATGGGCAAAAGAACTAGGCAGGGCAAGGGCAGCTTTAAACCAGTAAAAATGCTGCACAGAGAACACCTAAGCACTAAACTTTTATGGCTTCAGAGCTTTTAAGACTTGATTGCTGCACATTTCTACAATGAGTGCTTCTACTACGTGCTCAGGCAGTCTCAGTTCTGAGTACACATCCGATTTGTCATCTCTCTCTGAACCAGACTTTGAGGCTTCCTGGGTCAGGTCTAGTAAATACTGTAACAGCAGTGTGAAAAGGAAAGTTGAGGTTTCCTCCTACTGCCCCCACTTCACACAGTTTGATGTGCTTACAGTATATAATGGCATTTTATGTTTATTACATGTAGAATGTTAACTGCAAAATGCAAATCCACACTGTGTTCAGAATTTTCTACTGAAGCTTGATTAACTGATGAGGACATTGAGCATTTTTTCCAATTTAGTTGTGGTTCATCACAAATATTCAATCAAACCAAAATTTGGATATATACATTATAAGCACCATATGCAGCTACACAAGGCATATGCATAACACTAACAATAAAAAAACATGCTTTTCAAAACCCAGTGGTGCAAGCGATTAAAACAAATAAAGTGGATGGTTGAGGATGGTAGGTGTGAAATCTGGCATGGTGTTGAGATCTCAAGGCTCACTGAAGGAAATCCTTGGAAGTTGTTTTCTATTCTGATAATTAACTCATGTAACTATGTAACTATGTGACAAACAAGCAAATTGGTAAAAGAATATCTTACACTTACAGTAACATCCAAAACACATGTAGATTTTTTTTATACTTTTGTAACTTCTCATAAACAGAGTGTCCACCCTTTTCTGTAGGCCCTATGACTGTTGCTTTAGAAACTGAGATCACTTGCATGAAAAAGAGTTCCACATTATGAAATAAGCCTTTTGGCCTCAGCTAGGAATGGGTCTCATATGGCCTCCCTGATTCACCTCTCCTCTTCAGTCAACACATACACATACTCACACACACACGCTTTTGGAACCGAAAAAAAAAAAAAATTCTGTTTCTTGTGGCAACCCTATGTATTGGGAGAACATTCTATACCTATGTTTGAGTAACATATTGGTCCTATTTTCACCTCCACACCCAAATGCTATAATCCTTATGTACTTCACTCCACCCTTTGTTGCATATACTGGGATCATTCACCCTGTAAATACCCCGCACCCCCACCACAACCTCACCCCACCCCTTAGCCACCCTTTGGCTTGATGAAGTCACTGCCAACCCTCCAAAAACAATGAGAACATTTAATGCAGAATGCCTGGCCATATGCTACACATACACTCACAGATTTCACAACACCTGGTTCCAATAACATGGCCACTTGTGGAGATGAGATAAGCTTGTAGTTCTTTTTGTTTGTAAATTGAAATACAGCACAAAGCGAATGAGAAATGCACCATGTCAAAGAAGAATGTCAGTGTTCAAAGACAAAAACATGGAAATCTAGTAGAATATAATGTCCCTTCCCAGCTGCACAAGCAAATAACTTCGGAATCAAACAGTGTAGTTTGAGTCCCCGGGGCTTTAAGTTTTGTCCGACCCAAAGGAGCTATGCTTGCCAGGAAACACACTGAGATGGCAAGAGAGCTACATTTTTTAGATCTCACAATTTTTTTCTCACTTCCTTTTCCATCAAAGAGAGAGAGGGAAGGATTTTGAAGCATACTCCACAAGAGCATCTATTTCACATTACCATCAGCTGCGCAGCTGCATTACAAAACAATTCCTCTATGGTGTCCTAAACCATGGTGTAGTTTATAGTGAATAAGCTACAGCTGCACAGAATAGATATCTCTCATGGTGTTCAGACTAAACAATAACAACTGGGACTGATAAAAAAGTAGGACTACATCTATTTTTGTTGCTAGTTGTATTTGCATGTAAAACTGAAAGTTACTGAAAGTAATTTTGAATATTATAAGATATACAGCACATACAAAATTGGATTTCTTGAACAAATGGTGCGGTGTGTGGATGTTACTATACCTCTTTGCTGAGGTCGGTAGACACTTCCTGCATTCGAGGCAGGGTTCTCTGCAAAGTTGGAGTTGAGAGGGTTACGTGCAGGTTGCTGAATGAATGGAGGCAGAGGCTGTGGTCTTCCAAATGGTGGAAACTGCTCATACTGGGGGCTTTGCAGGGCAGGTTGGCCTACACCAGTTGAAACTGATTCTGCAGCATTACTTGTATCAGGAAGACCTGCTGTTTCATCATTGTACAAGCTGTGTGTGTACCGGCGGTCCAAACCATCTGAGAATGGAGGTTGCGCAGGTTGGGCAGGGGCAGCAGGAAATGGTGGACCATATGACTGATAGTAGCGGTAACTCTCATCCCTAATTTCTGACCTAGGAGCCACAGGAGCCACAGGAGCCAGTCCTCCTCCTGTAAATACACCACCACCATAACTTCCAACAGAATAGCCACCACCACCTCCACCACCACCACCACCACCATACCTTACTCCTGTGAAACCTCCACTAGGGTCTGCTGAATACCCTGTTCCTTGGAATGGTGGTTCAAAAGGTTCATATGGGGCATAATAGGGAGGCTGCTGTTGGAAAGGGTACTGTGAGTAAGATGGCACACTGAAGGATGAAGAGGATGAGGATGATGATGATGAGGAAGAAGAACCAGCGGACGTTCTGTAACGTGTGCTTTGGGATGACTGAAACCGGCTTGATTCACCTGTACCAGTACCAGCAGTACCTTGACGCCAATTTTCTGGGACTTGCCCAAATCCAAAGGGGTGCCTGGCCTGGCCTCTGATGGTTTCTGAGTTTCCTCTGGATGGTGCCTGTCTCCGGACATTTCCTCCATTTGGTCTGGACCTTCTGTTAGGGCTGTTAGCTAAAAGTACTCGGTGACTTCTATCCCTTTCCTGTGCCTGAGCAGGGATGTACTCAGCTCCACTATTGAGCAGGCTAAACACCTGTCCATTGTTCTCCCATTGGATCACTTGCCTCCAGGGATTTGATTGGGAATCTTGGCCCTGACTAGGAGATTGAGCCTGTGACTGAGCTTGTGACTGGACTCCAACAATGCCCAGCAGCATCCACACCCACCAAGATATGAGGACAGGCTGCATCTTCACAAGATTTACATGGAAAGCAACAATCTTTAGAACCAAAATGAATTTCCTTAAGTCCAGATCACAGAAAAATAATCCTTGACCCTTGATCCAAAGTTCACAACACAACCAAAGAGATGGAGATTGCAGTGTCCATATGTAGCCCTTACAGTTAAAAGGCAGTGCTAAAATTTAGTCCTTTGAATTGTCCTTGGTGCAGACATACCTGTGAGGAGGTGAGGGCACTTCTAATATCCCAGAGCAGGCAACTGTATAACAATCCTTCTTCTTCCTGATGGTTTGGGTGTGGAATTGTCAGTGGACAGAGCATTGCTCTCAAAGCCTGTCTAGTGAGAACTGTCTACTGGTTCTTAACTCCAGCTCTCTATTTGCCTCTCTGATTGCTTACAACCTCTCCCAAAATTTCCCCCTCTTCTGCACTCACTCTCTTTCCCTCTAAATTTCCCTCCCACATGGCCCTAGTGCTAGAGCTGTTCCCCTATAACCATAGCAAAGCCAGATCTCTGAACAGGTTTCCAGAGTCAACACCACCATCTGTGGGGAAATTTTTATTGCCAGCATGACTTGTTCTGTCCAGAGCACAGATTCTTTTGATCAAGGGGACAGGAAGGGATGTCTGGTGCAAGGCCTGGGTTCATCAATACATGAGCATCATTCCCCCCCCCCAACAACATTATAATTGTTTGCATGAGTAACAGGGAAAAATATGAAAGGCAAATTCTAAGAATAACAACCAGAATACAAATTCTCCTTAAAATGTAAATAGAAGAAAAGAAACAGAGGTCCTTTCATGTTTAGGTTATTTAACTATACCAGTAGGCCCCCTGGACTGCTGCTAGTGTTATGCAGTAGGCTTTACGAAAGGTGTAGTCTTCTACAGCCTACTACTTGGATATATACAACCTACAAAAGACATTATTTGTGAGCGATGCTGACTAGGTTTGGTGCAGTTCTTCAGGTCACCAGACTCTTTTTCATATAAGTAGATGTATAGAAAGCTACCAAAGCCAATAATAAAACACTGGCAAAATAATTTAAGGAATTTAAAGAATTTATTATTACAGGCTTAATTGTTGAGGAGAATGAGATAATTGTTTTGAAGTAGGAGGTTATGTTTGACTGATTAGGAAGAAAGAGCTACAGGACATAATTATATAAGTGATTCTGAAAAATACAAGTATAGTGGGAAGGCAGTAAAAGAGACATCTCACAGAGACTTTACTGGATATCATCTGCGTGTACTGAGTGCAATGTAACCTTCTTAGGTATTCATAGATTTATGGATTTAGTTGATCCACTACTTGCAGCAGAATTTATTTACTCTGAAGAACTATTCAGCAAATGTCCTGAATTATCCTTCTTATTTACATTAACCATTTTAATGGCAATTTCTTTAAAGGACATTTGTACACAGTTTTGGTTAGAAGCTATCAGAGTGGGTCTTACACAAACATTGCAGGGATCAAATGTCCTTATTTTGTTATCAAAGTCAGCGTTATACTTGGTGTTTGTGTTGGCTCACCTAATCAGTAATGTTCGGAGTGTGTCAGTGAGTGAGGCATGACTGCATTCCTCTTGAGATTATGTATTTAAACTGAACAGCTGTGAACAACCATTTTCAGGCAGCTTATTTAAAACGGGACTCTTTATGGATAAAAGTAACTGGTTTTCACAGCACATTCTTGGCAGACACTGAGCAATGTGCTTCAAAGCAAAGCTTTTGAGCTAGAGAAAATAAAGAGAAGGTGGAGATGCCTTAGGGATTGGGCCAGGCATCCACTTACATCAATTCAAGCATTGATATGTATGTTATAATCTTTATCATCATAGCTAGTGATGTTAAAATCTAAAACAAATAAAGTTCCCTGTTTTCTTAAAGCTCCTTCCTAACAATCTGGATTGCTAGAAAGAACAGTCAAAGTGAAACTAGCATCTTATGATGTTTCTACACAAGAGCTCTTACAGGAAAGTCATCTTTAGCTGTCTGGAAATTTTAAGTGGATGCAAACATCCACTTAAAGGAAGGGGGTGAAGATTATGTAAGATGCTAACCATGCTTGGGACTTTTAAAACATCCCGTGAACATTCCATTGAAGCCTACAGGAAGAAAAGATAACAGGATGAAGAAAAGGGGAAAGAAAATGAGAAGTGAAAAGAATGTACCATAAACATCCTCTCATGTCCCGATGTCCTGATGTCCTGTAGTCTGTTATGTGCCCTTTGTTGAAATATCCTTCAGCGATGCATTGTAAAAGGTCAGAAAAACAAGTACTGAGCCAAAAACTGAGAAACAAAACAATTTGAAACGTGTTTTTCACATTCTTGTATTCCTGAATTTCCTCTAAAGCCAATATATTTGATTAAGAAACCACAGGAATGCTTCTTCCTCACCAGCTCTAGCAGTTCATCTCATACTGCATTCAATGTGTAGCTCATTAATTTTTGTAAGTAAAATGTCATCTGCCTTTCACTCACCAGAGATATAACAAAAGGTCAGATACAATTACTCTCTTTTTTGCATGCTATTTGGAGTCTACTAAAGTGCTCATTTAAAGCAGAGAGTTGAAAGGATTGGACATTCTGCTTGTTCTTGAAATGACAGTACCTGTATGTCCTTCCTGATTTGCAATGCCAGACATGAACACACTGACACACACAAATGAGCCAGAACTTTATTATATGCTTCCATAAGGCTTTAGTGACTTTGGGTCAGGGACCACACAGGCCCTGAGGCTGCCCTCTGAACATCAGAGACATTTAAAGGAGTTAGTTTAGGTGCATATTAGACCCCAAGAAGGCTTATCTGCTCTGGCCTTTTGCTTTACTGTCATGTTTTCCAGACCTCGGCCATGGCCTTGAGGCCTTAGCCGTATCTTGAGTCTCACCTTTGGGCAGCCTCATGTGTTTTAACCCAAGAAAAAGGGCAAGGATTCTAAATATAACAGAAGCATATTTTTGGGTCCAGACCACGTTTTTTGGTATTAAATAGAACACATGAATACTAATAACTTTGTTACAATGCTAATCTGTGACTAGAATGTTATTATTATAATAATGCATTATAATAATCATTCTTCTTCTTCTTCTTATTATTATTATTATTATTATTAGTAGTAGTAGTAGTAGTAGAAGTAGAAGTAATAAATATTGTGTTTATTTATTTAATTTATTAATTCTTTCATTCTCTGTAACTGATTTATCCTAGTCAGGTCTGGAGCCTATCCCGAGAACCCTGGCCACAAGGCACGAATACATCATTTATGGGATGCAACCCATGCACAATGCTAATTCTCATTCACACCAAGGGAGCAATTTAGCATAGTCAATCCACCTACCAGCATATCTTTGGGAGGTAAGAGAAAAACAGAGAACCCATAGGAAACCCACACATGCATGGGATGAACATACGAACTCCACACAGACGTTAAACCGAGACCACAGCCAAACTGGGGATCCTGAAACTGTGATGCTACCTGCTGTGCCACTGTGACACCTTCATTCCAAATTTGTAGTAATGGTCAAGCTTCATGATGAGACTGACCCTCAAGTCTGTGTCCTGCATAGACTCCAAGAAAAGGGAAATGAAACAGCCTCTTATGTTGGTGGATGTTTTTTGTCTTTCGCACCATTTTGTGTAAACTCTACAGATGGTTGTGTGTGAAAATCTCAGGATTTTTGGAAACGTTACATTAGTGGTGGTTTCTGAAATACTCAAACCCACACTATGTCTAGCACCAGCAACCATGCCATGCTCAAAGTCAGTGAGATCACACTTTTTTGTCTTTGTAGTTATTTGGTACCATGGTAAAAAATGGGGTTGAAAAAATTATATACCCTCAACCACTAGCAGGCTCTCAAAAATAACAAAACAAGGAAAGATTTTTTGCTATCTCTCACTAGTGTCAGTTAGACAAGTGTCTTTGTGGTGAATAGTGAGTGCAAAGATTTTTATCTTGATAATAAATTAAAAAGTGTCTAAATTAAATCGCTTCCTCTAGTTCAAAATGATACCATGGCATCAACTAGTTCAAGATGATATCGTGGTATCATTTCAACTTTTTGCAAACATTACTGTTGTTTAAACTCAGACTGGGTGTTTTAAGATGTTGTTCTTTATAAAAATGGGTCTTTAGGGAATCCCATGCATTTTGTTCAGGTGTTCTGCTGTATGAAGCATTAGCTTTAAATCGAGCCTTTTTAAATAAGATAATTAATAGGATAATTGCTAAGATAATTAGGTGATTTAATCTTATAATAGTGCACCATTTATGAGCTGATAGATCTACAAGGAAATGAGAATGTGTCTGGAAAAAAAAGGGTGTGCCAATCTGCCAAGTGAGCATTTTTTTCATTTATCCATTACAAACACTTCCACATTTAGACCCTAGTCACATATATTTAAATTGCATAACATATAATCACATATAGACACTCGTGTACTATTACTTTCTACATTTAATCGTAAAAAAGTTTTTGTTTACTCGTATATAACGGAATTAAGGGTCTTGTATACATTGCCTTGAAACGACAATGAATTTCCACTGCATGTTGAAATTATGTATAAATATTTGAAAATATTGCCTCATCTTTCTTTGCTCTCCTAAAGCATGTAGTGCATTCCAACACACAGTGAGAAACCCAGTCTCAGGACAGAGGCAGAACAGAAATGAATTACTTTCGGAAAGGAGAGAGAGAGAGAGAGAGAGAGAGAGAGAGAGAGAGAGAGAGAGATGAGAAAAAAAAAGACAAAACCCAGTGTTTTGGCATGAACAAGCTTAACTATCTGATTACATGGCCTGGATGTCTGGATTAATCATTGCAGATACTGACATCATTACCCATGAGGTTCTATTATTCTTGTGGTGAGGCAACAAATTACTACCAGAGCTTCATCAAATGTTTGTCCTGTGCCTGAGAATCTCTTTCCCATTGGTGTTTGTCCTTTGCCTTCCCATTATACCAGGGTCCACCTGCCAAGGAGATTAATGCTGTTGGAATAAACAGCAGGGATACTCAAAGGTAAAAGGTTGTACTGCTCATACATCATTGAAACATCAAGCACTCGAGATCCAACAGCTTTACATTGGGGATGTAAATGAATACGAAGGCATTATTTGGATTGAACAGATAATGTGTTTTAAACAGGTACACATACAGAAACAGGTGAGAGGCACTCTATTGGTGGTCTTTTCTTTAAAAAAAAAAAAAATAAGGATGCAACAAAAATTTCACACAAGTGGGAAATTTTTACTTTCATGTAGGCATGAATGAGGCTAGTGGGACAAACATTTCTTTCTCCTTAGTATCTGCCTGGTCAGGGTTGTAGTGTTTTACATTACACTACTTTTTTGTTTATATTTTGGTCAATATAACCAACTAAATTCCTTAGAAAATATAGCGGGAAGGTACAAATAAAAATAGTAAAGAAAAATAGTTATGAACTCAAGTGATGTAGCTGAGGCTGAAGAACCTTCAGAGCCAGAATTCACATACCATGCTGACAATGCTTGTATTTCTACCTTTTTCAGTGTTTTCCAGTGTAGGCATAGTGGTACATAGGGATTCACATGCTCACTTCAGGTTTAAATATAAATACATACGCAAATAGGGATTACACCTCGTGATTTGTCTATGTCTTTCTTTTTGTCTATCACCGTAACGTAATGTGTGTATGTGTGTGGTGTGGTGTTACTCACTTGTATGTTGTGCAAAATAAATATATGGTAAAAATCAGTAAAAAGTCTTGTAAAATTGTTATGACATACCAAATCAAACTGTTGTCATGATTGCCCCCCTTTTATAACACACACGCAGTGTCGCCATCTAGTGCTCTTGGTTCCTAGCCCCATCCTCAGCACACTTTTAGTCTTCACTCAGGGGTTCTCAAATTTTTGGCCAGTGATCCCATTTTAAGGGCTTAGAATTCACATAAAGTCTGTGAATCCAATGAAATTTTCGCAACACTCTGTGGCAGTTAGAACTGTACCAGACAAAGGCTACAGTTTGAAAAATCTGAATACGCTAAAAGACATAGCATGGATATTATATTTTGTAGTATTTCTAGCTAGAATCCCTAACCACGCTACACACACACACACACACACACACACACACACACACACACACAATTGCACAATAAAGGCAACTTTTAGTAACATGGCAGAATGTTGGATGCAGCACCCCTCTGATCTGATCTGGTGAAAAATGGATGTAAAATGACCTTTAACTGATGGCTAATGTAACATTGTTACGAAGGTAAGTGCGTAAAATCAGTGTGTGTTTTATCTGGGCAAGTTTGCAAGTTCTTATCTCGAAGATAACACAGCCATCCATGGCTGGGAGCCAAAGAAGCCATGCTGCCCAGGGTTGAGGGATGGCATACTTTCTTGTCAATCACAGTGCCACTAGCCAGTCATGGGTGTCTGTGAGCTGATCTATGCAGAAGAGGGCAGAAAGCACATTCCTCTGAGTGTGTTACGCTGTCCTGTGACACAGCATGAGTAGCAGTTTGAAAAGATGCATTTGGCTGGCTTCACGTGCCTCGAAGAAGCACATTTTAGCCTTCACCCTTCTCAATTGGCAGCTGTCACGTGATAGGAGAAAGCTGGCTGGTGGGAGGGAATTGACAGGTGACCAAATTGAGAAGAAAATGGGACGAAGATGTGATGGGGAATTTGTGACAGGTAATCAAATTTTAATAATCTGACAATTTTAATTATTATTAAATAATCCGTAAATCAAGTTCATATGCATTCGGGGGCACTCGTGGCCCAATGATCTGAGAGTCAGACTTGTAACCTGAAGGTGAACCCGAAGGTCGTGGGTTCGAGTCTCGGGTCCAGCAGGGATTGTAGGTGGGGGAGTGNCTGCTCCGGGTGTGTGTTCACTACTGTGTGTGTGTGTGCACTTGGATGGGTTAAATGCAGAGCACAAATTCTGAGTAAGGGTCACCGCACTTGGCAACAAGTCACTTCACTTCACTTGGTTGGTAAAATATAGTGACTCCAAGTTGACAACGTATAGCAATGAAATCATGAAATGTTTGCCAGTATCTTTAGTTGTAGCTTTTAACAAGAACACCATAGTGTCATGACCGTTCATTTAATAATCATTCTGCTCCAAAATGTTTTGATGACAGGCTAAATACATTAAAGCTACGTGAGTGAGAATAAACGATCGATTGCACCGTGGTTATGTGTAAACGAATTGTGGTTTAAACATTACCGAGTTGTCTTAAAGTAATTACGTAGGTTGCATTATTTATTTTTTTTTTTTTGCAAGGATTTAACAGTTAAATAATGATACAGCATTATAAAGTTAGGTTGTATTCAAAGTTGGCGAATTAAGTTCGGACATCACTATTAATTCAGGGAAGGTTAAGCAGGTTCTTAGCTTCAGATTAATGAAATTGGAACCCTTTCTTATTTCTTATCTCTTATCTCAGTTGTTGACAATCTTAATAATCTTAGGAGAGAAAGGAATTCAACACCCTGAAGCTTTGTATTGTGCTTTGACAGCTTGCAATTAGCATTCAACTAGATTTATTTATCATGCTAGCTAACATTTGAGAGATTAGCACTAATTTAGCATCAGTAACTCAAACCTCTGTGTGGCTTGAATGTTTTATTTATTACTTTGTGAATCATTTTAGTACTTATAAATACTGAGTTTACACTTTTCTACTTTAACTTAACTGACTAATTTAAAGCGGTACTTCAACTTTTACCAGAGTATTTATTTAGAGGAGTTTTACTTAAAGGTATAAGAATTTGGGTACTTCTAACAGTTATAAGGCTACTTGATTACAATTCAAATATTCAAATTCAAATTATTATTATTATTATGATTATAATTATATTATTATTGTTTTCTTGTGTCTCTTGTTAGCAAAAGGCTTACATGTCCTCATAAACAAATGTATACGAGTTGCTTACTTTGCTGTTCCTCCCTTCAGAAAATAAAACTATATGGACAGTAAACAGAGATTAACACGACACTACAGTGCTGTAAAACGGCCAGTCTCTGCATGTTAATTAACTCTTCGATGAGTCTCCTGCGCCCAGGCCTTCTGTCTCACATGAGCCATGTTCACAGATATGCTGCGAATTAGCTGATGAACCAGCAGATTAATTAGGTCCATATGCTTGCTTGTCTTTTTTTTTTCCAATGTTACTTTTCTCCTTACAGTGCAGATAGCTTTGGCACGACACATCCCTGACACGGTGATGTGGCAGGAACACCTAGAACACTTTCTATCGCAAAACCACGGATCTCCTTTTCTCTTTCGTGTTATCTGAAAAGTCAAGTCATAAATCATTGCCATATGCTGAGCTGTCTTTTAATCTGGAGTGCAGTTCCAGCAGTGGAACGGTTCATTCACAGCTCGATGCGTTTACATGTCCTGCATCACTTTGTTTACAAGAGTGTTTGAAAAGTCTGAATGGACTTTATGAAAAAAAAATCTCTAACTTTTACACTTGATTTTAACTTTTACACTGGGGTATTTTTTTATTGGTCTGTGTGTTCATCACAAATATGTTCAAATTACAATGAATGAACAATGTAGCAGTAATGATTTTGCAATATGTGTGTGTGTGTGTGTGTGTGCGTGCGCTTAAACATATGCAACACTCTGCTTGTGTTATTAGAAAGAGCTCTTTTGCACTTAAAATTCCACTCGCGTCTTCGATGTACCCTTTAACTAAGAGTGCGCAAGTGAGAGTGAGAGAGAAAGAAAGAGACACTCTCTCTCTCTCTCTCTCTCTCTCTCTTGCTATTAAGTCGTTTCCTGTAATAAAAAGTACGCGAAATAAGGTTGCAACTTAATACACATCTCTATTCACACATGCAGCTCTCTTGGAAGTGGAGGAAAGCCCATTCCAAACCTGATAACACACTCACCCATGCCCATTACACACTCTGGATTCAGTTCTCGTCCTGGAAAGAGAAGAATGAGTCATGAGGAAAATGAAAGGTGAGCGATAGATGAAGAAGCTGCAAAAGGTAAATGAAAAAGAGAAGAGAGCCGCAGCAAGAGGGGATGGATAGCGACATGACACACTCATAGACGAGTCTGCTTCCTCATACACAGCCAGCGGCGTAGTGGGGGACGAGGAGATAAAAGAAGGAAGTAAAAGAAAAAAAAAAGAAACAGAGAAACAAATAAATTAAACCAGAGTGAAGAGATAGTGAGACACCCATTTTCAGAGCTCCTCAAGGGAATAAGAAAGGAGAGATACTTCAGAAGTGTGAACAACAAAAAAAAGAAGCGATAAAGAGAATAAGGGAAAGGAGAGGGCATAAAAGGTTAAGCAATAGAGAGATAGAGATAGATAAAGAGTGGACGATGCACTCATGGTCTCCGTCTCTCTCTTTCTCCTGCTGTGGCTGAAAAGTGACTAAGGCCTGAGCCATAAATCACCAAGCTCTCGGATGTGTTTACTTATTACAGTGAAGTTCATCTCTGTCATCTGCAGCCCTATTTACTCCTCCAGACCCGAGAGGCCTGAGGCCTGGCGCCATTAAACAACAGATCTTATCCCTGTGCCGCCTTGGCTGAGATAACAAAACAAACAAAAAAAAAATGTGTATCCACATTACTTAACACAGCATGCATCCTTAGATTAGAGCAAAGTGGCAAAGTCGAGGGCATTGCTTGGCTCATTGCTCGTTTAACCGTCACAAATTAATGTGTTTTCACAGTAAAGTAAGTACGAATGTTTTACAGTCTAGTCTTACATGTCATTTTTTTATGAGAAAAATGGCAATAAATACAAGTATGTCATCAAAACAATAAGGTCTCTCTCTCTCTCTCTCTCTCTCTCTCTCTCTCTCTCTTTTTGTAATTCACCAATTTTTTTTGTATATGGTGTGTAACAATATCACAATACAGTGCAAGGCCTGAACCTATAAATTTACAATACAATTCAAGACCAAAGCCTTTAAAGAGATTTCTATTAGTTTCTCCAAGAGACGAAGGAGATCAAATGGAAAGAAATGAGGCATCTGCTTAAGTCTCATGTCTCTCAGATTTTGAGTCTTGCATACGTCTCCTCCTGAGTCTCAGGAAAGATCTCAACAAAGTTATACGTGTCGAAGTTAATGATGTGTCAAGTTCATTCCATTATACTGCCAAACTTACAAAAAGCTATGAGTGTAACTCAGTGCCTGTATATTTCCCAAATATTCATAGCTGTATTGAGAATTTTTTTTACATTAAATATAAACCCTTTCACTATGTCCTGAGTACACTGGAAAAAAAAAATCGATGTCAGTTCCTCGACCTCAGCTGCATCACTCGAGTCCATAATTGGTTTCAAGGAGACATGAGTGCCAAACTGAATAGTGTGCCTTATATTTGTATTTGTATCTGTTTAGAACACATTATCTGTTCAATCTGAATAATGTATTCATATTCTGCTACATCCATACTAAAGCATACAAATGTATATTTGCTAGAGATGTATATTAGTGTAATTTTGTAAATATACTTGAAATGAAGTAGGCTAGGAGTCATGTGTTCTATATTACAAGTCTTATTTTAGCTGTAGATGTTGTAATACAAGTACTCAGGTCTACCTATTTATATTTTATATATCTAGCTATAATATATATTGTTCTGTGTATAGCTTCTGAAGGATTTAAAATTGAGAGTAGTACAATTTTCTCAAGTTCCCAAAGCCAGAGGTAAGACTCCTAAAAACTCTACATTTATTACATTTTATTATTTTATGTGCTAACTCCCACATCTGGCAATCAACACAGGCTATTTTTATGAGCCATAAAATATATAAAAAAAAGGTAAACACCAATGGGGTTTTAAAGATTATTATTGCAAAAAATAATAAAATATATACATATGAATAAATCTGCAAGCAAACATAATTAGCTTAAAGTTAACTAATTTTCTAATGGGTTTAATTACATGTGTTATAAAAAATAAAATGTTGTGAGACTTAATATTCATTAACATTGGTGACATTGGTGCAGGATAAGAACTTCTCCTTCCTACATCCCTAGTGTCCACAAGTCCATTTCACACACACACACACACACACACACACACACACACACACACACACACACACACACACACACACACACACACACATCATAATCATTCATTCATCACTCATCATTAGTAAGTGCTTTATCCTGGTCAGGACTGCAGTTGATCTGGACCCTATCCTGGGAACACTGGGAGTGAGGCAGGAATACACCCAGGATGGGAATATGGACTATTCACATATAATGTATCGAGATACTAGTCTTGATATTTTTGTTGTTGGTTCAAAAAGAAAATCAGTCTTATCGCTCATCCGTACTAAACATTTAATTCATTCATTCATGTTCAGTTACCATTTTTATCAGGGCATGGTGGATCCAGAGCCTATCTTGGGAGCACTAGGTGCAAGACAGGGACACACTTTGGATGGGACTCCAGTTCATACCATGGCACTATACATACTCAAGTCACACACTCATTAACTCTTAGAGGAAATTTTAGCATGATATTTTTACCAAAATTCTTTTGGAAGGAAACCAGAAAACCCAGACAAATCAGGCATGAAGAACAAATTCTGGACTATGGTTTTGAAAGCTTTTACTATTATCCTTTCCCTAAAATTGACGTAAGAAGTTTGGCTTATTTTTTGGTCATTTCTCGTATGTGTGGAGTGAATGGTTCTTCTGTTTAAATAACTGGCACACCAGTAGAGGGTATCCCGAATGTCTCCATATATAGGGAAAAATTAACACTTTGTAGCAAAATATCTTTCTTTTTTTATTTTTTATACTTAGTTTATAGATTATAGATTTTTTTTTTCAGATAGCCTTTAGGAATGCCTTTGACAAAAAATGAAATCATTCTCATGGCTGGTTCAGGAAGCTGTGACAAGGTTGTGATGGACTTTAACAGGAAACATGGCACTGCCATGACACTGTTGCCAAACTTATTAACAAATTCAAAAAAGAGTAGTAGAGTTGAGGACCAATTGAGAAGTGGACGTCCACGAACATCCACTGACGAAGGCACAACCGACGTGGTGCTGGCAAACACAGTCCCCTATCTTTTTTTCCCTTTTTTTCGTCTTGTCATGACCAACAAATCTTTCAGTGACTTACTATTCCTAATGGACAAGTAACACCCATGATGTAGTACATTAGTGTTAATTTCAGATAGATTAGTAACATGTTTATAGCTAACTAACACTTCATAAACTTGCAGCTGGACCAGGACTCTCAAAAACGTCCATTAAATTTCGCCTTAGTCAGAGTTTTGCACTGAAATGTTCTGAAATTAAATACAGTTGCTCTTGTCTCTTTTCCTGTGCAAGGGAAAAAAAGATGATACAGTAAATCTGTCAGAATAAATGATCATAATTCATCTTTAGAGTGAGGAACACAAAGTCAGCTTCCAGACAGGAAAGTATGTGGTGTTGAATTAATGCTTACAGTGTTGAACTAATCCAAAAAACATTAATATATATCATAATGTTAACTCCTCCAGTGCTGCATCAGGTCTTACAGTGAAAATGAAACGAACCAACTTCAGACCAGTTTCCCAACAGCATTGGAAAGTTCGGAACGGCAAACTTAACTTGCAAAAATATCAGCGAGAGTCAAGGGGAAGGTGTACGAGACAGTGGTGAGAGCGGCCATGCTGTATGGTTTAGAGACAG
>CM074950.1:22838570-22872400 GCA_037577455.1 Pangasius macronema
ACACTTCATCTTCCTTTTTTTGTTTGTGTAAAGCTGCTTTGAGGCAATGACATTGTAAAAAAGCGCTATACAAATAAGCTGAATTGAATTGAATTGAATTACTTCCTGTTATCACTTACGTTATAACAGCTATAAACAGTCATTCTTTCGCTCTCTCTGATAGTGGGATTTCAGCCTATGATCGCGAGTGTCTTGAGTAAACTATACTGCAGAAACATGGCATATGGTATATCGGGCTATTTGAACAATTGTGTTGCAATGAAAGAGAGTATATTTCATGAGAAGCACCACGCACATGCTGTTTCTGCATTGCTTTATACCCTGCCCCTGCTGTTTATCCTGGTATTGNCACATTAGGAATTATGTATGGATTTAACAGATCATGTGATTGATACAAATACAGAAGGATATAAATATGAACAAAGTTTTTTTAAATACAGTAAATTAGAAAAATGAGCATGAGTGAGATTCCACAAAACAGCCATGCTAGTATTAGGGCTCTATGTAATTAATAATAAAAAGATCCCCACGTTGGGGTTAAATCTGAATACAGATACAGATATGAATATTTAAACAGATACAATTTCAGATAGTGGCACTGTGTTACACTCCTAATACACATAAACATAATCCTTCAACTCATGGCTTATTTTCAGTTATATATTCTGTAGCAAATATATTCAGCAACTACTATGAATCATTATTAATAAGAATCGTATGTAGGTATGTGACTGAGAAATGTACGTGTGGACACAGTGGATGGTCCTAGGAGTTTAAGGGCATGATGAAGGGGTGTAGAAACGAAACAAACCATAAAAGCGCTCAGGAATATTCTCCTTTTTTGCCACTTTTATGCTGTGCAAAGTGTTTGCTTGCGGTGTTGGTTTATGCTGTGTAAAGTGTTTGCAGTGTGGGGTTAGCTGCTTTTTGCTCTACATGTGCATGCAAGTGGAAGCATTTTAATCATGAGCACTATTTGCTTTGAGGATCATTACAATCATTTAGAACTGAGCACTTTGTGCAACCACAGGCAGAATAACGGATGATGTCTTTGCTTGCGGAGCCTTTGCTTCGAGGTGAAAGTGCCACGCAGTCAAAATAATGGAACACTTAATGAAGCACAAACCACTTCAGTGGATACAATTAAAGCGAGGCAACAGTCATTTTTTAAATGCGCTCATGCCTATCAAATTGGGCCCATTTTTTTTTCCAGTAGGGCAGAAAATCATTTGCCAAGGTCAGCAGTTTGCTTTATGATTTTCCTTTTTCTTTCCTCCTGTGATGGCTTGCGTATATCTGAAAAGCAAAGAAAAACAAGTCAGGGAGTGTATATTCGACGCTTCTTAGCCATGGGATTGGACTTAAGTTACCTTCTATCTAATATTAGCAATATAATTTTTATATATATAATTTTTTTAATGTGTTCTCAATATTCCAGCCAGTAGATGGCAGGGGTGATGCATATTAAACTCAGCGGCTGGCCTGGGGACGCTCCCTCTCCTCTCTATCTTCACTACTTTAATAACACTGTTCCAGAGAAACATAAGAGTACAGAACATGTCCTCAGTATCATCTCAAAAAAAAAATGATGTGCTAGATCTGCATCTGAATCCCCCACCCTCACATCTTTTTCTGTTTTATCTCTTGATACGCTACAGCGCGTCAGAAAAGCACAAGACTGACTGTATCTCTTTTCTTCTCAGCGATAGAGGAACCCGGCTTTGATCACTGACCTAATTAATGGACTCATTGATGAATGTAAATAAGAGATTAGCTATGTAAATGATAGAAGAAAACACTCTGCCCTCATTTGGAACTTCTCGGGCCCCTGCAAAATTACAAATGCATGAGACAAGATCTTGCAAGCGATGCATTTTAAACGAAATCCAGGTCAACAGGGGGAGGAGGAGGACCAGAGGCTTCAGCTTGGGACATGGGGGTGAAAATAATGAAAAAAAAAAAAACAGAGGGGCTTAAAAAAGTAATCTTTTTGAAATTGTATGATTTTTTTTCTCCACCAGGACTGTGGCCTGTACTAATAGGGATCAGCACGGCTGCTTCTGTCCGTTTCTGCACTGAAGAGTACGGGGATTAAACCTGGGAGAGGAAGACCAAATGGACACAAATGCACTGGTCCATAGAAAGAGGAACAGAGATGGACCAGGCAAGATGTCCACTGTTCACATCCACTATTTTATCCATCATTGGTCTCATAATCCCAGTGGCATTTCCAGATTTTTACACATAAGCACGTTTGGACAATGAAGTGGTACATAAGTGGAATGTCCAGCACCATTTAATTACGTATAGGACAAATTCTATTTATTTATTTATTTATTTTAAAATGATTGGACATTGACATTGGAAATGACTTAGCAGTGGCATAGTAAAGATTTAGTCAAAATGCCCCAAACACTACTACTATAAAGATTTAAATCAACTTTACATTTAATCGTTTGGCAGACACTTTTACCCAAAACGATTTGCAATCAAGCTGAGGGTTAAAGGTCCAATGGTGACAGCTTTGAATTTGAACCCATAGTCTTCCTTTCAGTAGTCCAGAACCATAATCATTGAGCCACCACTTCCTGATTAGCTTAATATGAGGTTAGAGTTGGCAAGTGGAGTTACCTATTGCAAATGCTCTGCAACACCTATGTGGCCACGTGCAGGGACTAAACTGAGATTTATGAGGTGATGAATCCTTTCAAAGATGCCAACAATATTGGAACAGTAGAGTTCAATGTAGCTCATATGTACTTTTTGAACATTCTATTCCAGGTTTAGTCCCATTTGCTGTTATAATAACCTCCACTCTTCTAGGAAGGCTTTCCACTAGATATTAGAGTGTGGCTGTGGGGATTTGTGCTCATTCAGCAACAAAAGCATTAGTGATGTCAGGCAACGAGGCCTGGGGCGCAGTCAACAATCCAATTCATGCCAAAGGTGTTCAGGTCAGGGTCATGTGCAGTACACTTGAGTTCTTGCACTCCAACCTTGGCAAACCATGCCTTTATGGAGCTTGGTTTATGCACAGAGGCATTGTCCTGCTGGAACTGGTTTGGGCCTCTTAGTTCCAGTGAAAGGAAATTATAATGCTACAGAATACAAAGACATTCTCGGCAATTGTGTGGTAACAAATTTGTGGGAACAGTTTGGGGAAAGAACACATATGGGTGTGATGGTCAGGTGTCCACAAACTTTTGTCCATGTAGCGTATATCTTATTATATAGATTTCTCATTATTGATCTCATGTTCTTCATGCCAGTTTATTTCTTAAGAGCATAATTTAAAACTGCAGTTGGGTGTCAGGGTATTTTTCTCATTGCATATGTCAGTTTAGCATTACTGTCCTAACAAAAATATCTTCTGGAGAAGATCAACTCTACAGTAAAGCCTTTTTTTGCTTTAATAATTAAATGTATTTCTATCACAGTGCTGTTGAGTTCACTGATCTGATTGGTCAGAAGATTTTTCTAGAACAGAAGCTCTGACCGTATGTTCAGCTGTATTTCAAATCACAGGTTTATATTACTGCGTTCATTCAAATATGTTATCATTTCTATAGTAACAGCTAATTCATAGGGAACTGTGTGGTGGACACTAGGCTTAGAGAAGGAGTCTCCAGTGTCAGCACTCCAGAGAATCACTAAGTTTTCCGCCATGAGAAAGTCTTCAGGAGAGTGAGAGGTTGCTGAGGGAATGATTGTTTTATAACTGCAATATTGGAAGTGATCACATCATTCCACCCTGTCACTGATTATTTTGTACAACACTATTACCCCAAACGGAATGCTCTCTGGATAGCTTAGCTTGCTACTGAATGTGGCCAAGAACCACATGCTTTCAGGGGAAGAAGTAATTCATTTACAGTGCAAACTTTTCCTGTAGCCACTCAACAACTGCCCAAGGGAATCCCATTTACTCATCACTAACTCTTTCAAATAAAACCTGCTAATATCTTTTAAAAATCGGATGCTACAGTATGCACTTTCTTAAAGCACCGACTATATCGTATTTTGAAAAGCTTTGTCATGGTGTATGGAAGTGCCTATACACAAAAGTGTGAATATCCAGCACAAGATTAAGGTGCCTTTAAGATTCTGAAGCTTGTGGCCAGAAAAGTGCACAACAGGTGTGAC
Organism: Pangasius macronema; assembly: GCA_037577455.1. NCBI lineage: Eukaryota > Metazoa > Chordata > Actinopteri > Siluriformes > Pangasiidae > Pangasius > Pangasius macronema. The sequence goes on from CM074950.1 coordinate 22,842,714, forward strand.
CATAGCATTTGGAGTATCTGAGGCTGAGACTAGCTTTATATTACTCAGTAATGTCCTAGGTCAGTGGTAACAATTTTATCTACCTTAGGTGAAAGAATGCTTTGCATTTACTTTGGGTTGCATTGGAAAAACACAGCAATAATCATCTGCGATAATTAAGAGTTGTGGCATTTTTTACCTCATTTAGATAGCAAGATGAAATACTCTAAAGCAGAAGGGGGGATTGAACCATATCTACATGATGATCTACATCTCCAAGAAATGCAACTGATTCGATTGATGATGAGGGAATGTTTGAAATTGAGGGTCTGGGGCATGAGTGTAACACATAACTGTGTTGGCGTCATCTGTCTGCGCAACTAAACACATTTAATAGTTAAATCAACTCCATGAGAACTTTATTAGGAGTTATTTACATTTTCATCAAATTAAAGCACCAGATCTGAGCTACACTTGGGCACAGATTGAGCCAATCTACTGCTCCCAGACTCCCACAGATGAGAATAGAATCATCATCTCAAATCGAGATCTGAAGCCCTGAGAAAATTTTGGGGGGAATCGTGCCTCTCTCTCACAGATGGGAGCAGTGGGTGTGCAGCTCGATGACTACTGCAGCAGTCAGCACTCTTCTCATACACACCCAATGCTGTGCTTATTTTTTTTTAAATGGCCTTTTTCAAAAGGCATACACTTCGTTAGCTATTCTGAGGCTAGTACTTACAAGACATGCTTTTCACAGTACAATGCACACCCACACACAAGCAAACATCCACTGACACACGTGAACAGAAGCATAGTAGCATGTTCCCACGTACATACAAATCTACAACCATGAAGAGCAAATGTTGAAGTCCTGATTGATGACCTTCACTGCAATTAGCCTGTATAGAGCATTCACCCACGTTGTAAAATAACGAGCTTTCAATAGAGCTGAAGCTGAACGGCTGCAAAGGAACAAGAAAATACTCCACAGATAGCATTTATATGGATATATAAAATTACAGAAATCAATTTTTGTATGCATTAGATATATATTATATTATATATATATTCTAATAACAGCAAATTTCTTCATTCATGGTACACAAACTGCTGTGAAGTAAATATCATAGTTCAATTATAGCTCATGGAAAGTGCATCTCTATTATGGTCAGTATACCATATTTATTGCCATTTTAAACTGAAAGGCTGTAATGAAACTCTGAAACAGTGCCCAGTAGGCCAGTCATATAACTATGAGACAGTTATGGGCTATTATCAGTCTTAAATTAGGCCATATTCAGCTAGGTGGAAAATGCAGTGCTGTCCTCCAGTGGCAGTTTTTGGGATGAAGAGGCTTGCACTTGAATGCACCGCAAGACAATGAAACACACGTCACTTAATTAAAAGAAGCCACCAGCTGTTCGGCCCACAATTAAATGTGAGAGGTATTAACGTGTGGTATTTAAAGAGAGTTTGGGCAGCATAGCTTCTTTTACAGATGATTTAACAAACAGCTGTTGCCTTTTTTTTGAAGCTTGGTGAAAGCTAATGTCAGTCTGCCAAAGCATCCTGTTTTGCCTGCCACTTCTCCTGGATTTGGATGCCTCGGTGTCTCCCGCCTGTCTCGCTGCCCAGTGCCTGCTCACCCACACACAAATACACACACTGGTGAGGAATCCAACACCAATGGGGACTTCTTCAAACCACTCCAACTCCTCATTATTCAACTCAATACTGGGATGTCTTGAAATTTATATGAAAAATAATAATATGTATATAATATCTGGTCCCTTTCAAGTGATAGATGGAGTAAAGTCGGGCTGAGAAATTAAACAACATGCTTTTATATGACATTATATGACAAAAATGTACCTATGTGGTATGTTTACCTCATATAATGGCTAATAAGTGTGAGTACAAAGTGGGTGTACCAAGTGACACTGCATATCTACTTTTCAAATATCTAGTTTCAAGAAGATTTGCCAAAAATATGTGGCATAGAGTAGGAAGAATAATCTGTAATAGTCCAGCTTCAAACAGTCTAGAAATTCAGACGTTTCACCCTACAGCTGAGGAGAAAAGTTGGCAACCTCCATAATCTTGCGTGGGGAAAAAAAGAAAATGTACAATACCTATTATTCAATTTCTTTAAAACGTGAGTATATGTACAATGCAAGTGTATCAAGACAGCAGTTGCAAGACAAAAGATTAGATAATGATCTAATAATATGACACACTGGTGATGGCTGATTTAGAACCATTGCGCCCAGAGACAAGTGACGACAAAATTCTGGTAGTTTCAGAGATTTTTATTTCATATTTTTAATTCAGACTGTGACTGCTGCTACAACGCTCATCTAAAAGTCACCAGTGGAAGGACGGCACAGGATGACGTAAAACTCAGAAACAACTTGACGTATGGTAGTGCCAGTGGTGAAACATAAATGCTAAAGGACAGAAAAATATACTTATTACCTCAAACTCTATTTAAAGTATGTTTCTGTTTGTGTGAGCCCATTTTCTGCACAAGCCAAAAGCGATGACATATATATATATATTAGAAGATGTGATCTTGTATGGAGAAGGTGTTATTGGTGAACAGTTTGGTATAGTTTATGGTTTGGCCAAGATCATCTCATACAGTGTGAGAAATGATAATCTTAAAAGACTGCTGAAGTTTTGAAAGACATGCAAGTTATACGAAAATAAAGAAAACAGGGGAACGTTAACGTTGGAACTGATTTACATGTAAATGTAAATGTAAATGAATTACATTTTTACATTTTATTAACCATTAAAAGTCCGGTGTCCATGCCATGAGATAATACCGCTTAATATTGCTCATTTGTCATAGAGACTTTCTTAAAATGATATCTTAAATGACATCTTGTCACAGAGATCTGTGGCTTAACAACAAAAGCGGAAAGCGCTATGTGCCTTGTTTTGCCACAGTTGGCGAGTGTCACTGTGATGGACAGGGGAGAGAGTACGCCATCACCCTGACCCTTACATCACGGCTGATTTTGCTCCGTTGACTGTTGATTGTTAAACCCAGGTATCAAATAAGCGTCCATAAACAGGCATATCTTGTGTATATACTGTATGTATATATCTTTATACAGGCATATATAATATATGTTAAGATATATTATAGCCATGCTTATTGTGGTAATGAAAGAACATTTATGAAATCTCTATGCACACTATGTCTAGTTACTATAAAGTCTTTATTTAAATCTTTTGCACACAACTGTATATTTTCACAGCTGACTAAATAATGTGTGATCAACATGAACGACCCTACGCTCAAGACGCTCTAGGCTACTAGATTTTATCTCACTGACTGTTTCAGCTGTACACTTTTTAATCCAAAGAGTGAAGCTTGGCCATAACGGCTGACTTCATTCTGATGTCAATGGCAATCCATATGAATGAGGTTCCCCTTTGGATTTGTTTATCTTTACTTCAATTTCCGGAGAGCCACAAACACGTATTCACGATCGTTCCCGTTCGTTCATGTGCATGCTAACATCACATCATTACATCAATGCTCTGTCTCTCCCACTCAGTCAAATGTAAATCTCCATTCTCTTTTTTACCACCTCTCTACATCAGCTTCAGCATCAAAAATCGAATTCTAGTATTCCCTTCCCTCGCGCTCTGTCCCAGCCTGCCGCTTTCATATTCCTGTCCACAGGTCAACAGGGCAGTGGGGAGCAAAGTGTCTGCTAGTCTGTGGATTAAGTGAAGGGGAGAGAGGAGAATGAACCGAGGGTGCAGAGGAGGAAATGAGGCTGTAGGATTGACAAGAGCAAGACATGATGATTTGCCTCAGTGTGTCTCACAGCTTGCCTGAGTGACGTTAATGAAAGTGCACAAGGAGCCAAACACACAGCTGCGGATAAACAAGGTCATTTTGACGAGGGTGTCATCTAAAATCCCATCATTTGCTCGTGTAAAAGTGTCCTGGCTCAGTTTGCATCCCGATTGTCATGTGCCTCTGTCCATTTTGCAAATCTGTCAAATATTAAGAAGCTCATTATGTATTATAAAAGTTAAAACACACTGATAATAAGGAAAAGCTCACTTCCCCTCCCTGCACGCCATAATCCTGTCTTTATCTCTTATCTCAAAATCCAGAGATTGATTTGAAAATCCCTGGGACTTCACCTCAAGCCCGGTTCAACATCCTTCTCCTTTGAGAACCTGAGATATGATGGTGTGTCTAGATGTTCTAGGTAGCTCATGTAATCAAATAATAATAATGGCTTATACCACAGCTATTTAGCAGATAAATAAAAGAAGCTTTTTTGAGCTTTCCTTCAGAGGTCCTTTGAGCTTTTCATGTAAAGAGTTGCATTATGCATAATTTACCCCGGCAGGGAGAAAAGGGCACAAAGTGGAGGAAGATGGCTCTTATGATCTCTGTCACACTGCGCGACACACTGTGGAGGAGATGGAGGAGGAGATCCTGAATGAGTGCGGTGAGACAAAGCTGAGGAGACGTGTCAGAAACTGAGGAAACAGGGATGTGTGATCACAGTGACTTTAAAGAGGAGGAACTACTGTATCACACACACTTACTATTCATCTGAGAACCATCATTTGACATAATTGTTAATGCTACGCCTAAACCTAAACCTCAGTAAGCAAAAGGAAACACTTTTTCACTTTTTTTTTTAATTATTTTATTTAATTACTAAAAAAATAGCAGTCTTCTTTTCCCGTCAATATTAACGGTAGATAAGCCAAATGACTTGGATTGATTGACAGTTGTGCAGATGTTATGAACTTTCTGATGACTGACACTCTGGAAGCCCCACCCCCTTTCTTTTGTAGATCGATTTTCCGGCTATACCCTTGTGTGATTTAATTTGGGTGAGGTATAGCTATAAGAAATCTCTGGCCAAGCCTGACTCTTGCCATAACCACCTAAAGCCCAAAGAACCATGGATCAGATGTCTTCCACTTCTCACTATTAAAACAAAATATTCTGCCTTTGCCTTAGATAGAAGTCGGACCACTGAAAATGAAGTACCAAGTTTCTAATTCTAAATTGGAGTGACACTGACGACTCCTGAAAGTTTCAAGTAAATATCAGTTCTACAGCTGTGCCCTCCTCTCTTTAATGGAACACAAAAAGGAAATGTCAGTAAACAATAAACCATCCACTGCGAAACAACTAACTCAGGCATACGTGAAATTGTTTTACACCTGACACCTTAAAAAAAAAAAAAAAAACTAGCGCCACAAAGATCATCCAGACAACACAGCATTAATTTGGTACTATGACTGAGAGCCCAGAATGTTTGCCAAAGTAGACAACAATTCAGGAAAAAAAGTGACAGATGTAGGCTTATCAAAAGAAAAGCCTTGAAAATGTGAGCTGTAATTTCTCACAGAGCACATCTGCAGTTGACGTTCATGAGCAAAAAGTTCCTGGAAGTCATAAGGCCAAGTCAGTGACTCAGCCATTCCACTCATTCACCCAAACACCACAAAGCCAACCATTCTTTATCATAGAGGCTGCATCAGAGTATATTAAAGGTCCATCTGTTTGTGGTTCTACTAAGATATTAAACAATGTGTTGAAGGAGGAATAGCTGGGAAAGGTCAGTGTGATGGAGTAGGCAGCGAGAACCGCATGACAGCACCCAAAAATGATGCTAGGTCGCAGGTGGTACTGTGTGAGGATGCTAGCTCCCTATATGCGGGGTAGAACGTCTGTCTACCTTTGTCCGTGACCTCCAGGAGGAATCAGTTTGTTTAAAAATGTGGTTGATGCTCCAGAAATAAGCAACTTTTTCAAAGTAAAAAATCATATGCAGTGCTAAAATGCTATGCTAACACCTTCCTTTATGGCTATAGGTGGTTATTAGTTTTCTAACACAGCTAGACCCAAAGTGTTTTATTCCTCTAACAGCAAATTGCTTAAGTTACCTTTGTGGAATGTCAGTCATTCCCTCACCAGTCTCTCTTTCTTATCTCTCTTTTCTCTAAAAAGCTTGTCATGGTACTGAGATACTGGAAAACTCTGCACTGAAGAACCTCCTGTGACAGACAAATGACAGTTACAAAGCACTGACACTGGAGACTCCTTCCATAAATGTTACAAAAACATCTCCTTACAGAAACTTCACCATATCAATGATTGCAATTTTTCTCTGCTAAATAACAACATATTTTTAAATCTCTTTATTAGATCATGTGGAGCTTCTGCTATGCCAGTCCAAATGAAATATCTGTTACTATAGAAAAATAACATTAGAACGAGCACATCGCTATAAACCTGTGATTTGCATTACAGCCAGAAATACTGTCAACTCCTTCTGACCAATCAGATTAGGGAATTCAGCAATGTTGTGGTATAATATATATTATGTAATGGACTATCCTCATGAGATAAGTTTATTCATTTATTCAAAGTGAAGCTAAGGGCTAGCAAGACCCTGAGTGTTAACATTTGTCAGTGTAATCTAATAGCTAAAGGACCTCACTGGACAGAATTAACTGTATTTAGCCTCAAGCTAATTCCACAGCCAAAGCACCATCAAGCAGGCTGGCATGGTTACAGCCATTGCTATAATATGATAAATGCTGCGTAGATTAAAGGGCTACAATTTTCTCTTCTCTAATGTGGACTATTGGTGATATTGCTAATCTTTTGCACTGCTCTCCATCATTGTCACTGAGCCTCTCTGAAAGCCCACTGACTCCAGGCTTGCCTTCTTCAACTACTGACACCCCTATTAGAGCAATCCAGTTGATAAATGCCATGCAGATTAGCAAAGAGATGAGCCTCATCTTGACATCTATCCCATTGGCTGCTCTCTTGGACTCAGATCTCTCCTTCCACTACAAGCTTTGCAATCTGACTAGAAGTGCAGTGACTTATGAGACCTGCTTTAGCAAATATTAGGGTTTTATTCAGAGTTCAGTTATGTCTGTGTAGTGAAGGATGTATAGCAAAATTGTGCATGTGGGATGGAGTTTGACCCAAACAGAGGTATGTCACAGTTGTGTGATATTCTGACCTTGGACTTAATCAAATTTTGCTTGCCCAATATTAGCTCCTCCTGGGAGCATTATTGTTATTTAATATACTTCCAGTGCATATCTACGCTCATACCTAATGATGTCATACAAATCACAACTTTTTTCCTTCTAAAAAATAAAAAAAAGAACATTGCCATTGATTGGGAAGGTTTCGCCCAACAAGTAGCAATTCTGGTGAAGGAGAAGGTGCTTCCTAAAGTTCTCAGGGACAACTTAATTAAACGATGCTCAAATGGAAAAAAGCTATAGAATCATAACAATGGCCTTAACAGCTGAACAACAGTTACACAGACAGTAGGAAGCAATGAACTTCACCACAATCAAATGGGTTGGGTTCTCTGTTGAGTCTGGTTCCTCTCAAGGTTTCTTCCTTTCACCATCTCAGGGAGTTTTTCCTTGCCACCGTCNACCGTCGCCCTGCTTGCTCATCAGAGACGTCACACACACACTTCACTATACTTTTGTTTGTGTAAAGCTGCTTTGAGACAATGACCTTTGTAAAAAAAAAAAAAAGTGCTATACAAATAAAAATGAATTGAAATTGAATTTTGGAACAATAAACTTTGGGCAGATGATAATAATTCAGCATGTTATGTTCAGAGAAAGTAGGGTTGTGGTACTGGAGACCAGTCTTGAGCCCACAAATCAATAGTCTCAGTCTTGTTATAAACTCGTGTGAAATTTCTGCCTTGTCTCTGTCTCGGCCTATGAAGACTCGAAATATTTTTTCGACCTGAGACCATAGCACCATTTCTATGAACAGATGCTTTGTAATTTTCCTGTTACAGTACAAAATGAAAATGTCTATCTTTGCCTGTGGAGTTATGTATATAGTGCCTATAAATTTCAAGTTTGAGAAATATCAAAGTTTCAAATTACTTCATCCTCTTATGTTCAAAATAATGTAACACAGATATTTGTAATGCACAGTTGTGTTTGATCTCAGAACAGTGTATGAGCCAAAACAAATTCTAATATTTAATGCATTTTATTTACCCGCTGTGTGTTTAAATCAAAAGAAATGTACTTCTAATGGCAAATCTTTACATGTTCTGTACTGCTTCCTGTTGCATTTCCTTAAAATAAATGAATCTTTTGTATCACTTGCAAACTCCTAAAATCCTATCTATCCCCTGTGTACAAATTTGCACAATATTTTAATACTGAAGTAGATGGGTTATATTAGTTAAAAAGGGTCTAGTCTTGGTCTTGATATAGACTCGGCCATGTGTGGTGTTGGTCTCGTCTTGGCCTTGCCCCCCTGCCTTACTAGGTCTTGACTTGGACTCCATTGGCTATAGTCTTGGCCTTGACTTGGTCTCGTCTAAGGTGGTCTTGACCCCAACACTCTGAGAAAGAATAGTTGTGCATATGATCCCAAGAGCACCAGGTGGGAGCATTATGATATGGGGCTATTTCTCTGTAAACTGTATTGGGGCATTACTTATCATAAGAGGAAACATGAATGGAACAATGTACTGGGACATATTAGAGGAAAATTTAATTTCATCATCTGGGGAGAAGATGGACGTTTCAACAAGACAATGACCTCAAACATACAGCCAAAATAATTTAAGAAGGCCTTGCATGGCCTTGCCAATTTCCTGACTTGAATTCCATTGAAAATATATGGAGGATTTTGAAATTGCATGTCCATCAGAGGGATCCTTGTAATCTTGGGGAATTAAAGACAATTTTCTAAGAGGAATGGGCCAAATCTGAAGCACAATGATGCAACAAAATGAATTACTTCTTTCTATACTTTCCATACTTCTTTCTGTTGCTTATCAAATTGTTTATGGATGAAATTATGAAGTGAGCTGTAAGCGTAGCAGGTAACATGTTGTGGACATGTTGTCATTACAGAAGAACACAGAAATTAGCAAAAATGTTGCCATTATTTTTATTATTTCAAAAACTCACTCACTCACTCACTCACTCACTCACTCACTCACTCACTCACATTTGATAACTGCGAGGGTCATGGTGGATCCAGAGCCTATGCCGGGAACACTAGGCATGAGTCAGGAGTGCACCCTGGATGGGACGCCAGTCATCCGAAAACTCAAAATAGCAAATTAAAAGCACAACAAAATAGCCTACATCTCATGCACACATTACAAATTCATGACCTCAATTCAGTATTGTGTGGCTTCATTCATTTGTGCGCACAATTAATTGTCTGTGTGCAATATAAGAACATAAAATGCAGAATAATAGGATCCACAGGATCATGTTATTTTATAAGCTGCTGAATAATGGGGGTGAAATTCCTAAGGTTAAATTTAACTAAATTTGCATTGACTAATATGATAATTACAATCAGGACTATTCATGCTGTAATATACTAGACTCATATTTTATATTTTGATTCTATTCGAAATATTTCTTTGCTGCTTTTTTTCTGTCCTGAAATTGTTTTACTGCTTGAAGGCATCCTATTGCAGTGATCCAGAAGCTACAGAACGACCATGTCTGCTTCTCCTTAAGAAAACTTTGGCAACATCAGAGGCGCGAACTACCGGCAGGTGATTTGCATAATTTGAATATGCATAACTTTTCTCACACAAGTATCGATGTAGCTTTTGGACTTAAGTCATCATCTCTGACTACAGCCCATAAAAGACTTGAAAAATCAACACACTTTCAAACTACAACTCATTTGTACCTGTCTTTATGCCATAGACACAGTAAAGAAATTGGGAATATCATAACATTTTAAGTAGAAGAAATAAAATCTTAAATAACACTCAGATAAAAATTAGGTTCATTATTAAGACCCTGTTTCTGTAAAAAAGTTATTTGCAGTTATTGCTTGGTTGAGTATTCTGCTTGTATTATCATCTGCCTCTAAGCACATTATGAAGAGCACAAATTGAAATTGTTGCAATTAAGCATTTATGGTCCCACAGTCCCACTTAAATAACTACACTATATCAGCTTGCGTGGTCTTGCCTCTGAAAGAGAGACACAACGATGATACTTGTTAGTGAGGCGAAAGCTGACAATATCATCATCTATACAAAGGGTGGGGACTGGGAACTATCAATCAGAGAAGAGGAATCTGGTAGCTTGGTAGTATTATCCACGCAGTCTGTTATCACAATGACAATGGGCACTTCAATTATAGCAGCGCCAAAGCCCAGCTCGGAGATAACGGCAGAGCTAAAACGAAGCTGTAACTCAGGACACAGTGCCGCTCCCCACAGCAGCTAATAACACCACGTCTAACTGGCACTCCATCAAACCAACAGGACCTGACCCACCACAGTGAATGGCCATAATGGATTGATATGGGAATCCTAGTGCTTAAGATGAGCCCTGCTGTGGTTTTTGGCTTATCCACATGAAGAAGGTTTTCAGCCTTATGACACAATCGATATAAAACAACCTGAATTCCAAAGTGCCTTCTGAATTTTAACTACATCTCCATCTGTACACGGGTTGAGAACAATCAAAGGAAAAAATCCACCTTGACATGCTCGCATATATCAATCTTTTTTTTTTATTATTATTATTAACAAGTGATCTTTAATGGTGTCTAAGTTTTATTTCATAGTGAATTTGACTTGACCGTTATAGTTTATGGAATATTTTCACATTATCTTAACTGACGTTACTCAAAATGCCATCCGACTAGCTGCTTGCCAGTGGGATTTAGCCCTTGATTCATTTCTACTTAAAGAAAGTGATGCAGCAGTGCTTTAGTGCGTTAGTCTGTCCAGCTATCTCATCTCTCATTTCATCTGGACACTTTCATCTGCTCAAACAGATCAGATTCTAAAGCTTCAACTTTCATGCTAATACCAATGCCATCATGCTTGTCATCACATCACATCACACCACGCTCTCTAGCTGAGCCTCTCTCTGTCGTAACTCAGTACAACTGCGTAGTATTGCTGCATTGCATTATGGAAGTTTGAGTCTGAAATCCAGTGTACTTCTACATTGCATTTCCCATTGTTGTAAGAGTAAATGACACTGGAAAATGGCTAGTAAGAAAGGAAGCTCTTGCTCTTTAACAGCATAATTTTTCTCCTGTTGTAACTGTGCTCCCCAGGCACGCAGGAAGTGATGAATACTGGACAAGAATTTAGGCCTATTGGGAAAATGTTTAGGTTCTTGAAATCACACTGGAACAGAAAAGTCATTTTATCTAGTAAAGCTTCAAATAATGTTTCACTCTGGAATAATATAGTGTGATTTTGTTTTTCGAATTATGTTCAATTAAAAATTTTGTTCCATTCCATCCATCTGTTTTCCACACCGCTTATCCTACACATGGTCACAGGGGAGCCTGGAGCCTATCCCAGGCACTCAAGAGAACTCGGGGCACAAGGCAGGGGACACCCTGGATGGGGTGCCCACCTACTGCATGACACAATCGCACACACATGCACGCACCACACACAATTTGGGAAATGCCAATCAGCCTACAATGCATGTTTGTGGACTTGGGACTTGGGAAACCCCCAAAGGACGGGGAGAACATGCAAACTCCGTGCACACAGGCTGGAGGAGGGATTCAAACGCCCAACCCCGGAGGTGTGAGGCAAAATTCTAGCCCATAAGCCACTGTGCCCAAAATTTTGTTAATTTTCGGTTTTCATTCCATGTAACAGTTCTAATCCCTGCCTACTCCTGAGCCGAATCTTAACCTCAAGTAATAGAAATCTTTATGAATTTGCCAGTGTGAAAAAAAAACAACCAATATAGAGAAAAAATACTTGCTGTTTTAAAAGCCCTTAATTTGGAGGATGAGTTAAAGTGCTCTGGGTTTAGATCTGTAGATCATAAAACATACCTCTAAAGAACAAATGAATCTGTTTTTGGACCTGAAAACAAAACATACTTATACAAAGAATAAAGAAATAAGATTTATGACATTTAGCTGGCACCCTTATCCAGAGCAACTTCCAGAAGTCAAAGAACTAGATTTAGATTTACGTCATTTATAGAACTGGGCAGTGGTGAGGGTTAAGGGCCTTGCTCACGGGCCCAGCAGTGGCAGTGCTGGGATTTGAACTCATAACCTTGCAAGCAGCAGTCTAATCCCGTAACCACTGAGCCACCACTTTTATTTACATGTAACTAGGCAGCTGTTAAATCTGGGACATTTGTGGGCATTATTCGTGAAAATATATACCTGACAAATTGACTTGCCTCTACAATGAACGGCCTTTGTTTAAAATAAAGTTGTACAATTTACATTCTGCCTGTAATATCCCAATTTCATTTAGACCTGTAGATGACTTTGGCTCCAGAGATAAAGAAAAAGGCCTGAAAGAGAACAGAGGGTGAACAGAAAAATATGAGCTGGGAACACAGTTTCAAATAAGTAGCCCACAATACCGCAGAGGACAGAGATTACCACAGTGATAATGGAACCTCTGCACTAACAGTCACAGATCACACCGATAGCAAGAGATGCAATTTCCATGCAAATATCTGGCAGACGAGTGCAAAAGAAAGTGGAATATAAATTGAGCAATTTCCATATACTGTGACTCCTTCCTTTTCACTTGCCATGCTACACCACTTGTTTGATTTCGCAGGCAAGGTCAACAAGCATTTAAAGCTGGCATCGGACATCACCCTATAAAGGCTTTTTCATGCTTCATACAGCTTGGTCCGTGTTACTGTATGAGTGAGTCTCCTCATCCTTTTGCTTTATCCACTTCAGTGCCTTGCCAGGATACAGATGGCTGTGGTAGAAGTCACATTTGGGTTCCTCAAGCACTGATCGCATGCCAAGCAATGCAAGAACCCCATTAATCTCCCTTATCAGCATGGCAGTAGGAGCTAAGTCCTCTGTACTGTGCACTTTGCGTTGGGGTCTTTTCTAACCCAAGGAGGTTGAATAAAACTTGGGACAGATGCTCTGATTTATGAGCACAACTGAATTACAACAGTTGCGCTAACGTCACGCTTGGGACAAAGCCCTCCATTTGCATTCTCGGGTCACTTCTTTGTTGTGTTGTTTCTTTCCAAAGAAAGTCTTCTCCTGCCGAAACCACAGCGCTGACAATTTCACCATTCTGCCGAGTGATAAAAAGCTAATTAACTTATGGATGTCGCACCTTTATCGGCACGTCTCGATGCTAACTGTGGCATAATCCTGATAAGATCAAGTGGATGTTGATTTCCTGAAGGTCTGCATGTTATTAAGGACATTGATATTCCAGAGTTACTTGGGCCAAAGAGAGAATGATTAACGACAGTAAAGGATGAGCAAAGATGAGCCTGATAAGGAGTATCTCAAACCATTTAGTCTGTTGTTCAGAGTTTCTATTTCCTAGATGGACTGTGAATAGACTGCTGAATGGCTAGTGATAAATTGCTGAATTGGTCTTTATATTCATTTAATTGCTTGAAAATACTATATAAATAAATATTACAAAAAAACGCTCATATTTTCCCCTGTGCTTGTTCACATCATTCAATTTGGGGCTAAAATTGATGAATAATCTGTAATAGCCCAGATGAGTATCAGCAATTACCGAGTAGCTAGTAGAAAGAAGAAGGTAGGTTAAATATTGTTGCTAGTCCCTGATGCTAATATGGATCGCTATGCACTTTTTAAAAATAGCAAGAGGGAGGAGAAGGAGAAGAAGGCTAAAAAAAAAAAAAAATCAACTGGATTTTCGTGAGCTGCAGTTCAAGAATATTTGAATCACTCAAAATTGATTTCTGTATATGTTGATTCTATTTTTATCATATCTTTTATGAAAACTGAATACGGTTCCAGAGTATACATCTTAACCAGAGAATAGCGACTAGTACTTCCAGGTCAATGCCAGTTGTTGTTTTTTTTTTAATATAGTGATAGTGAAGTGATTTTGTGGCCAAGTGTGGTGACCCATACTCGGAATTTGGCTCTGCATTTAACCCATCCAAGTGCACACACACAGTAGTGAACACACACACACCATGAACACACACCCGGAGCAGTGGGCAGCCATTTTAGCTGCGGCGCCNAAGGGTCTCACCTCAGTCGTGGTATCGAGGGTGGCAGAGAGCGCTGGTCATTCACTCCCCCCACCTACAATCCCTGCAGGACCCGAGACTCAAACCCACGAACTTCAGGTTCACCTTCAGGTTACAAGTCCGACTCGCAGACCATTAGGCCACGACTGCCCCCTAATCTTTGGATTCATGAATATTTGATTTCTAGATTTGTGTGGTGAAACAAGTAGAAACAATTCAAATTAAACAATTAAAAATGTTCAATATTTCTGACTTAAAAAAAATAAAAAATTCTAGTTCACTGTGTGCGAAGAGAAAAAAAAAGGTGTTTGCTTGTTTTTCCAGTTTCATTTTGACACACAAAAAAAGGCTGAATTCAACACACACTGATCCAAAGCATTTACTCGGGATTTGAACATTAAATTAAATGGACGTTAACATTATATTATAGTTAGTAATACAATTAAACAATGCTAGTCTTTTAGACATCTGCAGTTATTGGAACGCACTATATCCAGAGCGAACGCGACTGTTGAACATATGATGCAGTAACTGAACTGGCAGCGGAAATTATGGAGCCTTCAGTCTTTTCAGTGCGTATCATCCATAAGTAAAACAATTCAATACCACATCGGCATTCATCAGGACCATAACCCAAAAAAATAACGCGCCATTTCACAGCTTTAGCAGTGCTGCTATCATTTTTCTGCCCATTCAGTGCAGGCTTAATGACTTACTGTTGTTTGTGAATCAGAATATTGGACAAATTTTGAGCTGTCTTCAGCTGGCAGCTTTGTTTTCACACCTTTAGTCTGGCTAGAGCTAGAGCAAGGCAAAAATAAAGCCCATTTGTTTTAGTTAGCCACGGCATGTGAGACAGCCATGACACTGGACTGGAACCAAATAGCCTTTCAAAGGAGGAGACAGGTGTTTTTTTGGGCATTTTTCACCTTCCATTTTTTTTCCCAGCTTTCCCCAAATCTTGCGAACTAAACGAGAGAAATCATGTTTGGGGCATTTTGTGCAAGGTCTATGATTTTGTAGACTGTGACCTCTTGAGAAAGAAAAAAAAATGAGGATACAAACACAAATAAAAATAAAGCCAAATGTGCTTTATCATAACATGAGATAAAGCTAACTGTTATTTCCTACCATTCAAGGCTAACTTATCAACAAGAACTCAGCATTGAGTAGTTTACAACTGAAACCTGGCTAAATAAAGAGTGGGTTATGCCTCTGTCCATTGAACACATAGCATTTTAGATTGTTCCCTCCACCAGAACACCTGATTTACCTCATGAGGCAATTATCAAGCTTTTCACGCTATGTTCAGCTATATTAGTGTAAGCAAAACACAAAACAGCTGCGGTTAAATGAAGTCCCCTGGCCTGGGACTAAGAAAACACTGACACAGAGGATATCCTCCCTTAACATCATTCACTCTGGATAGAACATTACATAGTCCATTAATCTTGTTTTGACCGGGTAGCCTTTAAAAAAAAAAAACAAGTGAAATAGTTGATATAAAAATAATTGATGTAATTATGACAGCAGGGGCAGCTGGTGTAAAAGAACTAGCAGGGCTATGTCTCTCTGTCTTTCAAAGACAAAAAGACAGCAATATAAGACATCAACATTAAAAACAGATTCATGGAATCAAGCACAACAGCAGCGCCAATGGATGTAAGAAAAATACACTAGATGTTATGAAGAGGCAAGGCTGGGGCTGATTTCTTTCTAGCCCAGGATGTAGATTCAGGCAGGCTATCAATGGCAGTCATGTCAGGTGATTAAACAGACAAATACAGACTAATTTGTATTTGATTGGAAATGTGCTTTGTCTGAAAAATATCAGACTAAATAATATCAGCCCAAATGGATATCACATTGAGATTTGATATCCCTTTGGACTGATATTTTTCAGCCTGATATTTTTTTCAGACAAAGAACACATTGTTCAATCGAAATACAAATGACATGGTTAAATTTAGCTTGCCAGATAGCATTACACACTTCTTTATAGTATTCAATCCACTCTTTAATACAAAATTCAACTGTAGTTTGAAAGCCAATTTGTATATGTGGATACATTTATCTCCAATTGTCTCTCCCTTGAAAACTTTGCCCAGTGAGTCAGAACATTCAGTGCAGAACGTTCTGGTCACTCTTTTACAATTCATCTATATATGATATTAAGACAAATTTCCTGAACGCAAGATGAATTCATAACTTTGTGTGGTCAGTGTTATTACCAGTCACATAGAGTCATTTCGTCTCTCAGCTTAACCAATTCAGATGGTGACTACCATGTCAATATGTATAAATGGCATAAACATCCTGGTTCAGGTGGAGAGAAGAGTCACTGCAAAGTTCTTCAGACTTGTCACCATTATCCTATGAAATATTTCTGTCTTGATGGGAGTGGTCTCTTCCAGGGCATGAGAGCTCACTTAATGGTTTGAATGTCAATCCTTGCTATATCCTTCTCATCCATTAAATCCCAAATCAGTTGACTACCTACTGGACATTTTGGCGTGACGTCTTAGACAGCACTCTCCATCACCATCATCTGAGGGAATATCTTCTGGAGAAATGGCCTTCATTGCTCCAGTACAGTTCCAGAGACATGCAGAATCTATTGCAACGTGCATCGAAGCTGTTCCAGTGGCTCGTGTTAGACTAACACCTTACAATAGACTATTTATTTCGTTCAAATGACACACTGACATAGACATACTATAACTGACAAGAATTTAGTGGTTGGTAACGTCCTTATTATCATGTAGCATACTGAAATCTCCAGCACGCCATTGAATCTTTCAGTACTGAATCAAATGAACGCTTTGCAGCTAATTTAATTTTAGAGTTAACTCAAATTTGCCTGCAAATATGCCTCAGCTTCTAGAGGAGTAATTGTATTAAAATGACATTTTAAAGAGTTAATCCAGGTCTAACGTTTAACTTAACTCTGCTGAGTTAAAATCCTTATTCAAATGCTTCAGGGTTTAATCCAGCCAAGAATATGAAAACCTCATTAAGTGCTGTAAAGTCATATTTATTACCAAACTGGCTCGTTCCTATGCCTACAGGAAGTAGTAGAAATGTCATTTTTTTGCAGTTTAACCACATTTAAAACTAAAACCACAAATGGTAAGTGTAATATGTGTAATAGGCTCAGCCCTGACCAGTATATTTCACAGGCAGAGGAAAACAGGACCATGTGTTCCTGCTGGACACTGCTCATATGAACTGATCAGGAAGATTATAATGGTTTGGGAATCCCTAAAGCCAATTTCCATTATTTGTTTATTTACTGTATGTGATTTTATTTATTAGATTCTTTATTAGGTTTACTAATATTCATTTAGTCCAATTTTAGTTCATTTTTGTTCATTTTGTGGACACCTGACCATCGCACCCACATTTGGGCCTTCTCCAAACTGTTGCCCCAAAGTTGGAAGCACACAATGGTATAGAATATCTGTTCACTTTAGTATTAAGATTTCTCTTCACTGGAACTAAGAGGCCCAAACCTGTTCCAACATGGCAATGCCCTATCAGTATTGTCTGTTACACCTGTTTGTTCGATTGCTTGTTTCTTTTTGTGTTGATATCATTTGCTCACTGATGATTTTTATCATCATTTTATCATCAAAATCATAATTTTGTTCTTCAGCCATTTCTAAGTCTTTCGTTTCACTGTTCAATGTATTTTTCCTTGCTTAAATTAACCATGGTTGGATTCTGCTATAGATTTTGACCATTATTCTTTAAAGTACTTATTACACTTCCTACTAAACCACTACTGAGACTGGTCTTAGACTGGTCTGAGACTACTGGTCTTACTTCCTGTAACAAAATGAAGCATGTTCTCATGTCTGTACGTTATTAACAGTCAATTAACCTGATGCCTTTATTTTAACAGAAGCACTGGGATTTCATTATTAACATTTTAGTGGTACCTCAGATTTCCTGGATTGCTTTCCTGTATGTATTTAAAGAAATAATCCACTTGCAAACCTTTGGTCACTTTGTGGATACGTCAACACTTGAAGAAAGAGACTGGAAGAGACTCCTAACAATTTAAGACTCTGACACGACGTGACCTTTACTCTAAGCATAAACGGTTATTGATTTCACCTCATGTTTTTGATCAACTTCAACCTGTTGCGAACTTTGGCCAGATAGGTTCCTCAACAGTTATCATTTACACACACTCTCCTCCATCCACCCTACCATCACCTCCTCTTTCTCCCTCTCTCTCTCTCTCTCTCTCTCTCTCTCTCTCACACACACACACACACAAGGCTTTGTTTTGTCTTGCGTGCACAGACATTAATCGTATCTTGCATTACACCTCCACAGAGAAAACAAAAGCAACAAATGCACTCTATCTCAGTAAATGATATTGATATGAACTTAATATAGCACTTAATAAAGGTATCTGAAGATGTTCCCTTTCCTACAGTTTATGGGTTATAGAACGTTTAAATACTCAAGACAGTTTACATTAGTGGTGCTCACAGGCTATTTATTGCATTGGAGAGTAATTCATGCCAGCAGTTGAGCATGACCTTTAATATCCATGCCAGAAACTCAGCAGTAGTGAGAAGAGGCCAGATATTTCAGCTAGTCACAGTGGTGCCTTCGTGTCTATTCGTATGGATGGGAGCGTCTGTCTCTCTCTCTCTCTCTCTCTCTCTCTCTCTCTCTCTATATATATATATATATATATATATATATATATATATATATATATATAATTTATATTGATTACTTGATCTATTTATTTGTTTTCTTATTTACTTACTTTATCAATTTACGTCCTTACTTGCCACTTATTTTATTTATATACTTACTTGCTTTATCTATTTATTTATTCAGTTACTTAATCTACTAAGTTACAATATGTATTTATTTCCTTACTTACTTTCTTACGTACTTTATTTATGTACTTATTTACTTTATCCATTTATTTATTTAAAATTTCCTTCCTTCCTTCCTTCCTTCCTTCCTTCCTTCCGTACTTCCTTCCTTCTGTCCGTCCGTCCGTCCGTCCGTCCGTCCTTCCTTAC
The DNA here is from genome assembly GCA_037577455.1 of Pangasius macronema. NCBI lineage: Eukaryota > Metazoa > Chordata > Actinopteri > Siluriformes > Pangasiidae > Pangasius > Pangasius macronema. Next base: position 22,861,793 of record CM074950.1, read on the forward strand.
TTCCTTCCTTACTTCCTTCCGTACTTCCGTACTTCCTTCCATACTACCTTCCGTACTTCCTTCCTTACTTCCTTCCTTCCGTACTTCCTTCCGTACTTCCTTCCGTACTTCCTTCCTTCCGTACTTCCTTCCTTCCTTACTTCCGTACTTCCTTCCGTACTTACTTCTGTACTTACTTCCTTCCTTCCTCCCTTCCTTCCATACTTCCTTCCTTCTTTATGTACTTCCTTCCTTCCTTCCTTACATACTTGCTTATGTATTTACTTATTTTATCTATTTTTTTAATCTGTCTTAATTCTCAGACAAGAATACCTCAGTATAAACATCATGTAGGAGCAAAAAGAAGGACGATTTGAATGACTTTAAAAGAAACCTGCAAGCATTCATTCATTTAGATAGATGAAATAGGACCAGTCACACCCCCACCGAGACCTCGGACAGGGTCCTTGTGCTCCACATTCCTCCCTAATGTTGCTAGACGGGATGCCAGTCCATCATAAAACCTGCAAATAGAGATGGCACTGATCGGTATTGGGCCAGTACTAGAAAGAAATGTTGGATTGGATATCGGAGAAAACATATCAGATATCAGATCCTGTAGCAAACGGCAAATATTGGACTTGGATTTGTAAGAAATTACATACATGTGTTTACATATAAAGTGACTAGACTTGCTTTTACTTTGTTAGGATTGATTTTATTAGATTTATACTTTATTGTATTTAAATGTAAGTGTTTTTTTTGTAAAAGAGTTTTACTGTGGAGTGCTTCAGTTAAAAAAAGAGTCATAGTTTTTAAAGAGAAGAATATCAGATGGGTATCGACTGTATTGGCTGATACTGAAGAGTCCAGTGTCTTTATCAAGCTATCCCTACCTGCAAAAGATCTTTTGTGAAGTCTTATCAGTGTTAGTCTTAAACCTGCAATAATTTTGAGCCTAAGTTTGTTTCATTCTTCTATGTGTTTTGGTTCAATGGCAGTTTTAATTTTTTTTTCCCTCATCTTACCTGTGCTCTTACGGGACGACACGAAAGAGGACGACTAAAGACCTATACGGTAGGTGTATAAATATATATTAATGGTTTAGACCCACAAGAGCCTTACAGATCTAAACACACACACACACACACACACACACACACACACACATAAAAGTCTCAGCGCTTCTTCAGAAAAATCCTGTGCAGCACTTCGTGCCCCGTGCTGGGTGGAGGAAAAAAAAAAAAAACTGCGCTTTTTATTCAAAAAGTGCTGAGGCCCCACATTTCTGCTCCAGGGCCCAGTGTTAATCGGAGTGTTGATGAAATTAATCATAAAACAATATGAAGTGAAATTAAAAAGCCGCATAATTTATTGATTATATACATAGCTATCACAGAAAATTAATGGCTGCACTCATGCTTAATCTAATTTAACACATGGACAAATGTATTTGAATAGATTCTGCTGGTGGAGCTAAACTATCAGTCTGCCACCAACTGGGGTGATGACAGGCCCGTCTCTTCTTGTTTAATTGATTACTTCTTTACTTACTGCGGTGTCGTACCTAACTGCAGGGTAGGTCCCAAAAAACCTGCTACATACTCAGTGTTCCTGAGATAGACTCTGGATTCACCATGACCCTGACCAGGAGAAAGCGGTTAATGAAGACGATTGAATGAATGAATGAATGAATGAATGAATGAATGAATGAATGAATGAATGAATGAAGAGAATGAAGTTTTATCTATCTATCTATCTATCTATCTATCTATCTATCTATCTATCTATCTAGCTAGCTAGCTAGCTAGCTAGCTATTTTGGCATGATCCTAAAACAGCTCTTGACTGTTAAACATTTATTAACTTTGCAGTGTTGTCCTCGATGCATTAAGAATTTTAACAATCACATTAATAAATATTATTTCTCAAACTTTGTAGCACCTATTTATAACTAATTAAATGCAAATAGCACTTCATGGTAGACCTGTGAATAAAAAAATAATAATAATAATTTTTAAGTCTAGTAAATCAGCTCCATTAATGCAGGCTATATAGAGCCGTGATAAATCTGTCTTTGTAACTATTTGTAAATGTTCTACAGAGGGACTATCGAGAGCATCCTGTGCAGCTGCATCACTGCTTTCAGATCGCAAGACCCTGCAGCGGATAGTGAGGACAGCTGAGAAGATCATCGGGGTCTCTCTTCCCTCCATCTCGGANCACACTCTTTACCTTTGTTTCACTATGTACTTGTATATGGATGAAATGACAATAAACTCCACTTTGACTTTGACTTTGACTTTTGACTTTAAATCGTGTCCCTTTACAGTACAGTACAGTAGATATAACTAGGCTCCCTGGAGGACCAGTGGTTAGGCCTTGGGGCTCTCACCTCCATGGCCCAGGTTCCAAACCCAGCCACTGAGGTTGCACAAGACAGTGCACTACCAGTGCCGGTCCCAAGTCTGGATAAAACTGGGGAGGGTTGTGTCAGGAAGGGCATCCAGCATAAAAACTGTGCCAAGTCTAATATGCGGACCAATGACCCCTAACAGGATCAGCCGAAAGAAGAAGAAGAACAACAGTAGATATAAACGAGACATTAAGCTCTGACTCCTCTTCATCATTATGACTGACTCCACATAAGTGCTTCTTAATGAGAAAACAGGCCCGGCTAATTATTTGTAGCTATTTAAGATTCATTTATCGTGCGATAATGTATACGCACCAACACTTCCCTTCTGCCTGCTGCACTCTGTCCATACACTCTATCACCAAACCCTACACACACTCCTGCACATATCAACATATACATATGAACACTGGCAGATGGCACTGTAGCTGGCTGAGTAGATGTCAGTGTTGATACGTGGACTGGGTGCTCACTTAACACTGTGTCTTTGTTCGTTCACCTTGAGCCGTGGCTGGAATCCTGCCAGCCTGCTTTCAGCCAATTTGCGTCACACTAACAGTGTGCTGTTTTCTTTAATAGGATTGTCACGATGGCAGCAAGGGCTATCTAAACAGAGTGGCTCTAAATTGCAGGGTAACTCAACTAACACGGCAAACACTCTGGGGACACTTACAAGCCCGGGACACATATTTGTGCGCACCCTCCAGACTACTCAATGAGATGCCCCAATTTCAGTGAACTGAACTCTGTGGATCTAAAATGGCTGCAACTGTCTATGGAAATTGCTAAAGAAATAAATAAATAAATAAATAAATAAATAAATAAATAAATAAATAAATGATATTTTATCCATTTTTTCTATTTGATTACTTACTTACCTTTTTTTTCTTTATCTTCTTGCTTAATTATTACATCTATTTATTATCCATCTAGTTATTTTTATTTATTTACTTTTCTTTTTATAGATATTAACTTACCTATATATTATTTGCTTATCACTTTAGCTTATCATTTATTTTTTATTTGTTTGTTTGTTTGTTTGTTTACTTTATCTCTTTACTTGTTTATTGATTTACTTATTTTATAGATAGATAGATAGATAGATAGATAGATAGATAGATAGATAGATAGATAGATAGATAGATAGATAGACATGCTACAATCTACACATAAATGCAACCAAATAAACAAACGCAAGCATATTGCTGCCACTTCAGCAAGATCCTGAGCTCAACTCCTCTTCTCCTTTTTTCGCTTTCTCGCTCTCCCTCCCTCTTCCACACACGAACACTTCCAATGGCCTAGAAAACATTCATAACCCAGGGAACAGAATTAAGCAGCAGCACCGAGGTAAATTTAGGACAACTGCAAATCCACAGCACAGTAACACCAATCTGCTTCCCATATCTCAGCGCCCAAAGCACCTTAGCTAAACTCAGAATTTACTCTCAATTATGGAACAGTACAGAAAATTCACTGTGTGAACATTGTACAATATATCTTGCTTATCTTTATATCACTGTACATGCTGGAGTTTTTTCACAGACTGGTGGATAGTGGAGCAAATGAGGAGGAGAGGCAAGGTCATGGTCTTGGTCCATTTTGAAATAACCTGAAATAAAGTTATCATTAATATATTAATTATATTTTTTTGCCAATTGTGGAAAACATACTCCGAAATTATACTTAAGTGAATGTATAGATAATGTGACCAAGTACAGTTACTCAAGCATTTCCCACTCCTGCTAAGCTCTTGACATTTTAATCTAAGTTTAGATTTCACAAGTGGTAAAATTGGACTGTTTTTGTGTGCATATGTGGAGCTCTCACATGTTGCTGACATCTTAACTGTGATTGATAGTGTAACAGATGGTCAGTTACTTGGAAAATGGACAGAAGGAACGTATAGGAACCACGAAGAAGTTCACGAAGAACACGGTAAATTTCGAAGTTCGTTCACGTCTTCTTTCTTTTTTTTTGGTCTTTGGAAGAACTTTGTACATTCGATGCTCATCACCCATGTACTAGCCGTACATGTGCTAGATCACTATCTGCCTTCTAATAATAAAGGACTTGGGCCACACTGAGCATGGCAGCATGGTTGATTGCTGAAGATCCATCTATATTATGGATCATGATGCTGTATATAGCTAGTGAGTGCTAGTAACCACACACAGACTGAATACTTGTATTCTTGCTTAGTTATATTTCTAAGAAAAACAAAACAAAACAAGCTATTTACTCCTTACATTTTCATTTAGACCTTGCTACAACCCCAAAGGTTTCTTCTGCTCTCATCCAGCCAATGGCTGAATCCTAAACATCAATCTTATGGGCACAGCTTAGCATCCAATCATTTCGGTTTAGCATCATCATGCCAATTCATCATCACCCATGACCTTCTCATGCTACATTATTTAGTAAGTGCTATAGCTAGCAGTGTGAGTTTGAAAATGGATAGGCTGTCGGACTGCAGTGTTGAACTTGATAATGAGTGTCCCTGGCCCTACCACAATAAAATATTTCAATATGATGGAGGATCCAAAGAGTCATATAAAATGTGTCTCCTTTGCCCCCTTAGAAGGCATGGACTAAATCTAAATTGAAAATGTATGTTAGTTTCACAAATTTAACATTAATTGGCTATATTTAACTAGGTTAGCTTGTTTTCTTTGCTAACGCCAGGGTGGACTAGCATTGATTTCAGTAGCCAATGTAACTGCTTACTTTTATTTATTTATTTACTTACTTACTTACCTATATACTTTATCTATTTATGTATGTTCTTCTGTTTATCTATCTGCTATCTATTTTCTTCATCTATCTATCTATCTATCTATCTATCTATCTATCTATCTATCTATCTATCTAGCTAGCTAGCTAGCTAGCTACTTACTCACATTGTTTATTTTCTTATCCTAGCTAATGTAATTGGCTAGGAAGCAAAACAAAGTCTAGCTAATGGTAAATATTGCAAAAATACAGAGATTGTCTTCATGCAAAACACATAGTTGCTTATAATAAAATCATTTTTCAACAGTTTTAGATAAGTAATAAAATTTACTTTTCACCTGAAAAATGTGAATTTACTTTTTTACTTGAGTACATTTAAAATTAGCAACTTTTTACCTTCAGTAGAACGTATCTCGGGCTGGAAACTTCCACTTAAGATTTTGACACGCTATCTACACTTTCACTGAAGTATCATTTCTCAGCTCTGTGTCCACGACAACTAGCATGCGCTTGCTTCAGCGCCTCATTTGTTAAATTTGTCTTTACCTGTTGTGCTAACATGTAGGTTAATGTAGGGGTTAGCTTACTCTTCTTCTTTTTTCTTAATAACAAATGAGATGAAACTAGCATGTAGTTGTAATACATTATCATTTCTATAGTAAGCACTGATTCACAGGGACTGGTGAGGTGAATGCACCACATCCTGGTGCATCAAAAACAAAGAATAGTGTAGAATTACATATATTGTGGACAAGTTACTATGGTTAAGGAGTAAGTATGTTTTGAATGATTCTTTTCGAGTCACTAAGATGAACGAATCTGTATCGATCAGTTCAGAGTCGTTCCTTTCATTCAGCTCCTACTGACAGGCTGTGCAATTGTAAAAGGAACAAAAGCAGCTGTTACTATAGAAACAGTCATATATTAGAAAGAGGATGCTAAAAATTAATTGGTTAATAAACACCTTTTGTTGAATCAGATTCAAGAATTTAACAGCACTGTGGTATAAATGGCTAAAGAGAGTCAAAATACAGAATGTGCATAGAAAAAAAAAATAAAATAAAATATTTAACAGTAGTCCAGGTTTCTGACCGCTACACCACCCTGTCATTAATTATTTTTCTATAACTGCAGACTTCCAGTTTCAGCGTGAAGATTTTGGATTTTGATGAGTATTTGATTCTTCAGCTAGTCGTCTACTTGACACCATCTCTAAGTGCTGGCCCATGGGCATTTGTGAATATTTTTATTTTTCTCCAATTATCTTCAAGTGTTTTTTTTTTCTTTCTGATTTTACTCAATATCCATGGTTTCTTTATTGTCCCAAATCCAGTGGTTTGCAAATCCAAGAGGGCCCTCATCTAGACAAGAGCTAAGGAGCAAAAGTAAAAAAAAAAAAAAGATAACTGCATACCCAGGAGCGTTTTATCCCTTACAAGTTGTGCTTCAAGAACTTTTTGTAGTGTCATTATACCATATCAAGGCATGTTTGCTAGCGGAGATAGACATTACGTTGGTGAAATGCATATGTTATGTGCTATAACCCAATAAACCTCAACTGACATCTGTGATCTTCCTCAACATGAATGTGAATGTGAATGTGAATCCTCACCCCAAACCATTTCCTTTCTGACACTCATACATATTAGTGCATATGTTGTGTCAACTCTGGTGAATGATGGAGCATCAGTATGCGTTGCCATGTGCAGTTGGTCAATCTGTCTTTCTCACTGAAATGAATGTTAGCAGCTTTTGATGGATACCAAAACAATCTTACCAATGCTAATATTAAAGGAAAGGTATTACTTCTGTACCATGGTATACTGTCAAAGCCCTAGTGTTCCACTCTGGCTCATTGCCGTTCTATACCAAGGATCTAGAAAACCATTCTACGTTTCAGAAAAACAAAAAAACAAAACACACACAGTACTGTAAACTCTACCTTGCCTTGTTTCTGTATCTATTATATGCTTTATCCTAATATGTATCTTTTACCTGGAAACATGGGCATAGTGCACCTTTAACTATGTTTTTATTAACATAAATGGGCTGAAGTTTTTAGAATAAAGATCTAAACATACACTACATGTACATTTCTAGGTAAAAGACACACTATGGTTATAAAAGGTGAAGCCTGAAAGCAGACAAAAGAATCTGAGTGTGAATTTCATCTATTTGAATCATAGTTGAGGCCCAATCTTTACATACATCTAGGCTAAAGATATTCAATCTCAGTTTTTCACATGCTACTAAACATTTTCTTTGACAAATCAATTAAGGCATCTACTTTGTACACATCAGAGATCATTTTAAAACAATTGATTAGAGACAGACTGATTTCAGGAAAATCCAAGCAGCTCTGCCAAGACCACAAAAAAAGTCCAGTTTCTCCTTAGAAGCAAATCTCAAACAATTGAAGATACCACGAGCATCTGCACAAACAATTTTATGCAAATATAAAAATCCTGGAACCACACAGACACTGTTTTGTTCATTTTGTTTACTTGATTAAACACATTGAACCAAAAGGTTTAACTGAACACCAAGACAACAACAAAGGAAAAGATAACAAGTACCAAAGTATGTACATTATTAGGAGATCATTAAGAGAGTCCTACATTACCATGACATGAAAAACTGTCATGCAAGGAAGAAGCGTCTACTCCAAATCCGGCATAAACAAGGCAGACTGAAGCTTGCACCTGATCACCAGGATGAAGAGCTAGCTTTTAGGAGATGAAACAAAAATTGAACTGTTCAGCCATAATGATAAGGTCTATGTATGGAGGACAAAAGGTGAGGCTTTTAATTCAAAGAACATCATCCCAACTGTGAAGCATGGGGGTGGGAGCATCTTGTTGTGGCAGTGTTTTGCTGGAAAAGTTTCCTGGGGCACTTCAGCTAATACATGGCATCAAGAGGAAGGAAAATTATCCAGGAATACTGAACAACACCTCAAGACGTCAACCAAAAAGATAAAATTTGGCCTTTCAGAAGAACAACGATCCTAAGCATACCTGCAGGTTGTAAGAAAATGGCTCAAAGACAACAAAGTGAAGGTATTGGAGTGGCAATCACAAAGCCGCAACCTGAATCCCATAAAAAAAAATTGTAAACTGGAATGAAAAAGCATGTCTGAGAAAGGAGGCCCACAAACTTGACTGAGTTACACCAGTTCTGTCGGGAGGAATGAGCAAAAGATTCCAGGAAAGTATTGTGAGAAACTTGGCAAAGGCTATATCAAGAGTTTGATATGAACTGTAAGTGCATCTAAAGATTTTATATACTACAGAAATAGCTAATTTTCTATTAAACAGCTAACTTTGGCTGTTAGCTGCTAACTAACATAACCATAACCAAATAGCTACTAGAACTTTTCCTTAAATAGCTACACAGGGCATATACTAAAGCATCGAGTGTTTAACATTACTGTAGTAATTCCTGAGTAACTATTTGAATAGAACATAAAACATATTTATTTGTTTGATCAATCTGAAAGTGTCTACTTATTTGTGTGAATCGCGGTTGATTCCATTTTGGTGTAATTTGCACAAAATCTTTGAGATTTGAATTTCTGTATTTTTGAATTTTCATTTATTTATTTATTGATTGATAGATTGACTGATCAGTTTTGAGATTAAAATATCAATCAATCAATCTATCAATAACTAAATAAAAATTCAAAACTACAGAAAGAGCAAAAAACAATGTGCCATGTAAAATTCATATTCATATTCAGCTTCCAAGCTCCATACTTCTAGATTATTCCATATAGCCGTACAAGCAAAATCCATAATCAAGAAAGCCTCTTATCTTTTTTGATATACATCGCCCGTAAAGCTGCATTGTTCTTGAAACTTGACACATTAGATGTGATATGCAAAAAAAAAGGGCACGGTGATTTGTAGTTCTTCATTTCTAGTGACAGATGAGTTTCTATCAAGAGTGGGCAAGATCAGGAATAAAAGAAAGAAAAAAAAACAAAGAGCAAAGCGATCCACATTATTCATTCAACAGCGCATGCATAATCAAGCACGTCAGTAAATTCAATTTCAGAGGTACCTCTTAGAGCTACTTGGATGGATATACGCATGTAAGCAAGCAAATTGATTTCTTTTGTGCCAACTTCAAAGAAATGAAAGTTTGCTCTTGAAGACATCTCTCTTTTCTTAGACAAGGGCTGTTAATCTAGTCTATCTATCTATCTGATTAACATTAAAGTCTGAAAATCAATATATATATTGATTTTCTGACTTTAATGTATATATACGTCTAGCGAAATTGAAAAGGTATAGGAACAGGGTTAAGGTCTTTGTTTGTAGAGCTTGTGGATTTTCGCTTAGAGAGAGGAATATGTATCAAAGTAAAGTCGTCAACTGGGAAAACATCAGCATGAGCAGAAAAAAAAGAGTTATAAAGAGGAAAAAGGGAAAAAAGTTATACGAGTTATGAGAAATGATTAGATGGAAGAGATTGACAGTTGAAGTTACATTTCCATCCTGGAACTTAAACTTTACGTTCTCTAAAAGTCATTGCTCATTCTGGACTTTTGGCTGCTTCTTTTTTAGTTTTTTGGGGGGATGCAGTACAACTTCGCCACTCACTTCCCTGAGTGAAGAGATATTTTCTTGACGCCACATTCATCACTCCTGTCTCCATCGTGTTGAGCTATTAATTTCTCGGCTGCACTTCTGAAGACGTATCACGCAGGTAAGTGTGGAGAATCTGCAGACAGCTCATCTCCATACGCCCAATCAAAATGGAAATTACACGTCGAGACGTTCTCATTTTGGGGATGCAGCCTAGGCAGAAAGGCTTTCAATCTAGTCGCAGTAAATAATAATTTGAAAATTGTAATGATACCCCACATTACTGCACTATGTCTTTTCATAGCACGAGACCCTCAGCACGAGCGTTGCGTGTGTGGCAAAATCACGAGTGTTAAATCAACACTGACAGTGTTAAACCAGATCCTGATGTACACTGTCTAGTGTCTGTTTATTCACTGTAAAGATTCAGCTCCAGTTGATCATTAGCTTTATCATAGTCTAGTTTGCGAAATATTTTTTAGGGTTTCAACATAGCCTTAAGATATAACTTCAGACTTACACCTACCCCCTAGTAGGTGCATATAAACTGTTTGCGAATGTGAATTCATTTTGCTTTCGTTCTGTAATACACTGTAACTCAAGTGCAAATAGACCTTGTAATTAATTTACTTATTACTTATTTGAGTTTACATTTTTTAAATCCTTTTTTATAAGTTTTTTTGCCTAGGTTAGCACAAAATTTCATTGAAATGTGGCAAAATTAGATTATTAGCAAGCTAGCAAGCTCACAAATTATTTAAAAAAATCACTATTAATACTTTATTATAGTATGTTTGAATATTTTTATGCCTATGGTTTGTTAAAATAATAAGAAACGTTTTGCACAAGAGCACAAGTAACAGAACAATTCATTATAAGTGAAGTGAAGTGA
>CM074950.1:22882440-22935723 GCA_037577455.1 Pangasius macronema
GATGAGTTTGTTTTGATTTTTCAGCTTAGTGATGGCTTACTTCACTAGTATTAAGAGCACTTTCTTTTTGAGAGTTAACAGAATAGATTCCAATTTTTAAATCAAATCTAGACCTTACTTGTAAGTGAAATCATGAGGAAATAGCACACAGCTTGCCATGGAACAGCTGAGCAGCCAAATATCAAATTACTTTGGGTCCCTTAAAATGGCTGGACCACATATAAATACTCTCAAATTAAAGCTGAAAGTCTGCACTTAATAATTATTATTTGATTTCAACTCCCATATACTGTGGTGGATAACTACATTTTTGAAATTGCACAAATAAGGAGTGCCTGAATATGTTTGTGCGTGTGATCCAAAAGCTGGGCATTGGAATGCAACAAAAATAACCATGGCTAATTAAGTATTAGATCTTTGGCAAAGCTCTCTCTGATGTGACTCACAAGGGGGCATAAATTTTAATTGCACAAAGCAATTCTTAGAAATTTAAAATACAGTTAAGCACTATAAGTTGCGTTGTAAGTTTCCATGTTTGGAACAGTGACTGATGAGTGACACATGGAATATAACACATGGATATTCTTAGAAATGTGCTTGAGAGAGACTATTCATTTCCCATTTTTATCAGGTACAGTAAAATTCTCTGAAAATTATATTTAAGTATATAATTTATACTTTCCATCTTTTCCCCTCAGGGCATGGGGAGTGTGCACCATATAGCTATACATCACAGCCTGGGAAAAATATTGATCACATGACCTGTATATTACCCTCGGAAAATAATTCTTGGTGGAAGTAATGTGTCTCATGTAACACGACCAATTTTTGCTCAGTTAAAATGTCACTAGTGATTTTTTAACTATATCATGATGATGTTTATAACCATTCTGTAATGCCACTCGAATGTTCTTTATACTTAAAAACTCAGCAACAAATTTACACAAATATTTGTTGAAAACCTGCAGGAGGCCTTATAATGATGTTCCAAAATGCTAGAGATTATTCTAGTTAATTGTATCAAAACTGTATTAAAGAGATCATACCCTTTATGTTGTTGTTGTTACTGCATCTAGTGACATTCAGACATTTTCAGCAATAAGCATGAATCATGCAGAGGTGTCTGGGATGCACATTCTTTGTTGAATGACAACAGCATGACGTGTACTAACGAAAAATGTGCGATGAGAGTTACTTGTCGGCTCTAACTATTGGTAAATGTGAACCGTAAAAGTAGTGTCTTAAAAGTGTCTCCACTGACCAGTTGTGATCACACTGCGGCAGTATCAGGGTTGCCAAATCTACCACAAGCATCCGATACTGCCAAATATTAAACACATAATAACAATGGGCCAGTATTTTGTTTCCAGAACATTTCCAGCAGAACGCATCCCAGAACACATCCACAAGTGATCAGATTGATCTGAGCACAAGACACATTTGACCCCATTCAGACTTTATTTAGCACTGTTAGCTTGTAATCAACCAAGAAAGATGTTAATACCAAGTCTGAATCTACTTTTTCTGACTCTGAACTAAGTGCTAACCTCCAACTGGCACAAAACACTAAACAATCTAAAGGATGTTTAAACAATTTAAATAAGAACTACTTGATCTGATGGTGCATAAAGAAGGGTGTGTGTGTGTGTGTGTGTGTGTGTGTGTGTGTGTGTGGGTGTGTGTGACTGGGGAGATTATTACGTCTGGTAGATGAATCATCAGTGTGAGGTATTTATAGTCACTCCTCAGGAAAGGAGGGGGCATGGAGGCAAGAGCTCTACAGGCAAGCCAAACAGCGTCATCACATAGCTTCACACAAAAACACACACACATATACACATATATAATATCAAAAAGAGGTGGCATCTGAGTAGAAGAAATATTCATTCAGAAGTATGAAAACAATATATGAATCGCAAAATTATGCTATTTATATATTATGAAGAATATGCTTCAGATTTTCCGTAATGGGACTCTGAAGCCTGCATCACTCTATTTCCCTTCTGGGTACCTGCTTTGAATTAAGCATACGTCATTAATGGAATTATGGAATTTGGCATTTATATGCTTCTAGCTCACATGCTGAAAGAAATGAGAAACTAACTTTCTCTGCAGCGTATGTGTTGGTGGTAGCACCCTCAGAGACAATGTGGGTGATTTTAATGAACAGAAAATTTCCTTCTGTGCAGTGCCAGGCTCACAAAGACCATTCTCAACTCTCCCTCTCCAAAAACTCTACCCGGGATTCATTAAAAGGTGCTAAAACTTAAGCTTTAAAACAATGCAGGACAAACACACACACACAAACAACTGATTAGGTGTTACTTGGACTGCCTTGGCATTTGTCTGTGAAGAGTGATGGGAGTTTAATTGCTATGTAGTGTCAGCTCTGTGTTGGAAAAATAAGGATGGTCCTGTTTTTCTGAGTGGGAGTTAACCTTGAAAAGATTTGCCAAACAGATCAGTCGTGCTTGCAAGAACTGAATGGACCGCATGCTTATCATTCTTTCACTCTTAAGTCGTTGGTTTTTAGAATATATCAAAAATGTATTTTAACGTCCAAAAACACCACATTTTTTACTTTCAAAAATAAATGCTCTGTCTCTATCCAATAGTTATTATATCGCCTGTGCACAACCCTCTTCAAGTCATTCCACAGATTTTCGATAGGATTTAGAGCTGGGCTCTGACTGGCCCTTTCCAAGATGCCTTTTTCTTCTGAAGCCATTCCTTTGTTGAACTGATTTTGTGCTTTGGGTCATTATCATGCTGGAAGATGAAATTCTTGATCTTTAGCTGTCTAACAGAGCCCTGTAGGTTTTGTACCAAAAATATCTTGGTATTTGGAGCTACCCATGATTCAATCTTGATTAGAGCCCCAGTCCCAGGTGAAGAGAAGCATATAGTATATACCCCATAGCATGATGCTGCCACCACCGTGGCTTCACCGTGGGTATGGTGTTCTTTGGGTGATAGGCTTGTCTTGTTTTTGTGCCAAAAATATCTTTTAGAATTATGCCCAAAAAGTTCAACTTTGGTCTCATCAGACCATGACACATTTTGCCACATAGTTTGGGGTGATTGTATATTTTGGCAAAATTTAGGTGGACATGTATTTTCTTGTGAAGACGTGAAGAATAAGAGGAATAGATGTCACATGCAAGGAGTGACCAGTACTTATCAGATATTCCTGCTCGAGGAAATTACAACAGTATCCAGAGAACCGTCGGAGGGACTATTCAAAAGAAGAACAAGAAAGTAGTTAAAACCTGGAACATCCTGTTCTTAATAATGTCACTGTGACCCCATTTTCTCCACTTGAAATGATGATGATGGCCTTCACGGTGTTCCATGGTACATCTAATGTTTTGAAATTCTTTTGTACCCCTCTCCTGATTGATACCTGTCAACAGTGAGATCCTGTACATGCTTGGTAAAGCTCCTTCGCTTCGCATGGCTACGGCAGTCATATGAAACCAAGAAAGAAACTTTATGTGGTGTTAATCAGAATTAACCCCAAACTTTACTGATGACAGTGAATGTGATTAATTAATAAAAGGGTGTGCACACTTATGCAACCAGGTTACTTTTTTTCCTAAAATATTTCTATTTGTTTTTGACTTGAATATTGCTGGTTGTTATATCACATTAAACATGGAAAAAATGGCTGAAATGCTTTATCTTGGTTTAATTTTTTTTTATCACAAAATCCTATAATTTTAACCAGGGTTTGTAGACTTTTTTATATCCAAATTTAATTTGGCTCTTGGTGAGAACCAGCAATGCTACTGGGTAGATCCCATTTGAAATTAATTGTGATTACACTAACACAAAAAACTATAGTGGTACATAGTGAGGAAGAACAAAACCAGAATGCTTCCAAACTGATCCTAAATGGTTGCAAACAGGGGTTAAATTGTGCAGGGGAGCACACTGAAGCAAAAATTGGTTTAGCTCATCTCCAGTATATTGAGGGTAACATAAATCATAGGACAGCATAATGGTGATGATGATTTATTACAGTTTTGCTCTGTTTTATAGAGACATGCTTCATTTCTCAATTGTAAATTGTATTCTTTCAGTAAAGATAATCATTAACTGCAAGTATCTGAAGTTTTTTATGTTTTAATCGAGATTAATATTAGAGTTTAGTGTTAGTAGTGTAGAGTTTAGTATTACCACAGACCAAACAATATGATAAAGAAAAACAATTCCATTTGAAAGCCCAAATCTTTGCTCAGCTGGTGAATGCTAACATGCACTTCCTCCGAGACACATGAAGCAAACCAACTGCATCTTTTTCCAACTGTTGCAAATGGCAGGAGCATAACACACTTGGAGGAAAGTTCTATCTACCATCTTCCACATACATGAGCTCACAGACATCTATGATTGGCTAGCGTTGCCGCGATTGACAGAGAAGACATAGTATGCCATCCCTACCAGCCTGAGAGCCCAGCCAGTTTTGCACTCTTGGCTCCCAGCTATAGATGGCTGTGGCATCACCAGGGTTCAAACTGCGATCTATAGACAATAAGGCAAATGCTTTTCTGATGCGGAACTCAGGAGACATATTTGATATTCCAGGCCATCCAATGGTAATAGATGAAATAAGCCCTTAAACACAGAACCTGAAATGCTGAAAATCACATTCTCTTGATATCAATGTTGAGAACTCCATATAACAACACACTCCAACATTGTTGGCACCAATGAAAGAAGCAGCGCACCTCCTAAATCTCAATTTAACTCCTGGCTTGTTAATTGTTCACTAACTATTTCAGGTCTCCAACCACCTTCCCAAAAATACCTGGAATATTCAAGAGTGCTGTAGAATATTCTAGAGTATTTTTTTATTAAATAATATAGTAAGTTAGGACAGTATTTCAGGGAAACCATGACTGGTTTGGACTGGTCACTGAGACTCACTGCTCCTTATTAAAGAGATGGTAAGGCTGCTACTCAAGGTGAATGACAGTGCTTTCTACAGTCTCTCTCTTTCTCTCTCTCTCTCTCTCTCTCTCTCATTCTTTCTCTCTCGCGCTTACATGCGTAAGGAAATGCGTCACAGACAGACTATGAGTCACAGAGAGGAAGGGAGAGACAGAAACAGGGTGCATAAAGGCATGAATGTGAAGGACCTGGGTTTTAAAAAGTGTGCACTTAACAAACAACTACAATATTTTGCTCATTCATTCATTCATTCATTCATTCATTCATTCATTCAATATTTTGTTTCAATCATTCATTGAAACGTTAGTCTAAACATGAGGTATGCATATGAGATGAATGATGAAAAGGAGATAATAGGAATATACACTCACAAAAATAGTGACTGAATATTGTATCAATCAAAATATCATTTCACTGGAATGACAGAATGTTTTAATAAACATCTGACACTACATTATTACAAATGAGGCAGCAGGTCTGACAGCTACGTACTGCCTGTATGAGAGAGAGAGAGAGAGAGAGAGAGAGAGAGAGATTGTGGTGAGGTAAAGAGAATAACAGAGAGACAAAAACAAATTATAGAAAGAGGGGGAAGAGAGAGAGATGAGAGGAATAATGCTGGTCCCCTCATTAGAATCCACCTGCTGCTGTCTTTCAGTTCACCTCTCAATGAGCGAGAAGATGAGAGAAAGCAGAAGAAAAGATGGGGATCACCATGGAGACAGCAACGAGAGGGAGGCATGAAGAGGGAGAGAAGGACATAAAGGGTGACATGAGAAAAAAGATGGGGTGTGTTGATAAGCTGCATGTTTCTGTTTTGCTGATTGTACAGGAACATAATCATCTATTTGTGTGCGTAATGAATTTAATGATGTGTTAATTAATATTTCTTTAACACACACATGCACGGACCACGACCACAAACACACAATACATCCCTTCATCCAACTACGCTTTTGCCCGCCCCATAGCCATGAGTCATCTCCACCGAATGGTATTATTTAATACTTTGGCCTCTCTCTCTGTCTCTCTCTCTCTGTTGAATACACACATAGCCTTGGGTTGAAGCTCAGTCGTACCTGTAGGATGCTGCTTTTGTTTGATAAACAGTGGCATCGGTTGACTGCCACATGGCTGCCCTTGATTGACACTCCAGGAAGCACATCATGGAGCCCACGTTCAAAAGTCTAACTTCAGGGATGAAATGAATATGAGAAAGGGAGAGAGCGAGACAGAGCCACAGACAAAGAGGAAGAAAAAGAGGCAGAGAGAGAAAGACATATCAATCAATTTAACAAAAAGGGTGAAACAGCCTAAGCAAGGGGAATGCATGATGAGGCCGCACGCCAGTGTAGCGTAACTGCACACACACACACACACACACACACACACACACACACACACACACACACACACACCCTGGGTTGCCAGTTTATTAAACAACACTCTCCTAGAGTACACAGCTGACCAGGTGTTATCTGGGCGGTGTATAATTCTCAGCACAGCTGTAACGCTGAAATGGCAGTGAGTGTAAAGTACACCAGTTGGTTTTTTGAAACTGTGCAAACTTCCTGGCTGTTTTATTAGATCCGCTACTATGTTATTTAATGTTGTGGGTGTACAGCTCATGTTTTCCATGCACAGTTTACACTGTCATCTGTCATTCTCTAGCCCATGATTTGTGCATACACATAGCAACAAATGGGCTAGAATCAGTACGTGTTTGCATAAGTGCATCCGCAAGGAAAGGATACCTGATAAAATGGCCAACAAATGCAGGCACAAGGTGGGGTTAGTTTCTGGTTACAAATTACGCAAAGAAGCAATATACACTAGAAATGTGAAATGATACATAGTCAGACTTCATAATATGAAGTGAAGTGAAGTGAAGTGAAGTGAAGCGAAGTGAAGCGACTTTGAGGCCAAGTGTGGTGACGCATACTCGGAATTTGTGCTCTGCATTTAACCCATCCTAGTGAACACACACCCGGAGCAGTGGGCAGCCATTTTAGCTGCGGCGCCCGGGGAGCAGTTGGGGGATCGGTGCCTNACCTTCGGGTTCACCTTCGGGTTACAAGTCCGACTCTCAGACCATTAGGCCACGACTGCCCCAACATATACATCAACAATAACACCAGATTGCATTAGAAAAAGAACACAGGGTGAATATATAGGGCCGTATTCAGAGTTAAGTGCACATAGTGAGGAGTTAAAATCAAAATTGTGCATATCAGTATTCGGACCTCAGACGCCTTAAGTGCTATTCAGAGAGTCTAACACTTTCTCGCTCTCATTTGTTTACACTCCCTCAGTCTCTCCTGATACACTGCCTGCCTGTTTTTGTGCCTAAACCTGATGACGTTTGATTCATTTGAGGTGGCGTATGACATACACATCAAAATTCCTGCCAGTTATGACCTGACACTCCTGATACAGCACTGACTGTGAATGCCTATTCCAGGATTGTCAGGGCTACTCACTGCATCTCTGGAACATCATATTATAACATACTGTTTCCTCCACTGACTCAATAATCATGTGGGTGTTTTTCATTTTTAGCAAAAAATCTATACACTTATACACAATATATGTATACAGAAAAAGATCTGGTGCCTATATGTAAAAAAAGGTTCACTCGACCCACAGTGTAACCATGACAACACTGTTACCACCTCTGTTGACTGTACTGGCTAATTAGCTAGCTTATCTATCTAGAACAGTGACTAGATTGATTGCTCTGGGTGTTCCATGTTGAAATATCTCCTTTTTGTAAATCTCATACTCCGTTCTTCTAGGCACTGTCTGTGTTTGGATAAATCAACACCCTGCAATCAGCTGGCAACTGACACTAATTATTCACTCTGTCATTCTTTCAAGGGCTTATTCAAAAAGACTGTGCTGCTTTTTCCATCTGTTCTCCGCTTCAGACAGTTAACACAAATCCTGGCTGTGTTAAGAGAAACCCCAGTTGGCCCACCTACACACAGCTCTGCCAATCAGATGCATTATCATTTAAAAAAAAAAAAGAGAGAAAGAAAGAAAGAAAGCAGAAAACATGACAACAACGCCACCTCCACAGGAGCTATTTATAGTCAGTTCCATTGAGAACGATGCCTCTGAGTCATTCTTATTCC
The DNA here is from genome assembly GCA_037577455.1 of Pangasius macronema. Taxonomy (NCBI): domain Eukaryota; kingdom Metazoa; phylum Chordata; class Actinopteri; order Siluriformes; family Pangasiidae; genus Pangasius; species Pangasius macronema. Next base: position 22,890,528 of record CM074950.1, read on the forward strand.
CATGATTTGGGCCTGAAATGAACTGGCTTGGCATGAGAGGAATTTAAAAATGATGCATATAAATGATGAAAACATGGTGAAAATGTGCAATAAATGCCAAGATCTGTGTCATGGTAATGTGTGACAACATGGGAGCCTCTGAAAATATATTCATACCACTGAGTCTGAAATCAAGGACATTATTCAAAACATACCGTATCATAACTGTAATGAGTCCCAGTAACGTTCATGGGTCCCATTAATAATTCTGAGTGAATATATGTGAATAGTAGCATAACGGGTTTAGGAAGACTGTACTGTACTAGTGACTTAGCCGACTCATGAAATGTTTTGCAATAAAACAATGATAAATCTTATTGCCACTATTCATGTGAAATACAACCAGGTTTTGTGTGAGATCAGGCTTATCTTGGCAGGAAGCACTGATACATCGTTGTCAGTTAAATATTTTCTTATTTCAAGCACAACAGCTTTAACTTGCCCCAATTCATTCAAGCAACCTTTTCACTCTGCTGAAGAGTGATTGGTCTCAAAGCTTTGCACTGGTGAGTCATGCCCATTTTTCTCCCTATTCACACATCCCCAGAGCTCACACAGCTCACACAGCTCAAACTGGTGTATGCACATACAAAAAAGCTTAGACGTACAGGAGGAGGTGCTTCCATTGATTAGATGGATGGTGTTCCATGTTGAAATATCTCCGATTAGACTTTTTTTTTTGCAAATACCTTCTTAAATCACTTTATATTCACTCACTAACAAGACTCATTTTTCTAGTCTCATGCTGAATTTAGATAAATCCACACCCTGTAATTGCTCTTGCATACTCAAAGTGACTCTTTTCCTTTCGCCGTCTGTTCTTCGCTTCAGACACTTCACACAAATTCTGCCTGTATTAAAACGAGCCTCTAGACCAAATATTGCAAACAAACCTGCAAGTGCAAAAAGCTTGGAAGTGCAAGCGGAGGTGCTTAAATTAGCTAGTTTATCTATCTACAACAAAGACATCGCTTGATTTTGCCTTAAAGCCTCAGTGATGGAACTGCTTCGGTGCTTAAGATCTGAATAAGAGCCTGTAAACATTTCCACCGTCTGTTACATCACTCGTCTCTTACCGATTTCTAGGATTTCTTGCTTTCTAGGGGCAACTTTAATCACAGGTGTGACAGTGAAACGGTACAATATTAGACTCCTCTCCGAGCTGTGAAGTCGCCATGTGATTGAGCAGAGTAAACCACTATGTCGTTCACCGTCTATCATGTACTTGTCTAGACGGGGAAAAGTGGGTAAGAATTAAGATATGTCAATGTTTTGTGACATAGGACTATACTACTGCTACTACTACTACTGCTACTACTACTGCTACTACTGCTACTACTACTACTACTACTGCTACTACTACTACTACTACTGCTACTACTACTGCTACTACTACTACTACTACTACTACTGCTGCTACTACTGCTACTACTACTACTACTACTACTAATAATAATAATAATAATAATAATAATAATAATAATAACCATGCGCTAAATCATCAACTGAGGCATTTGTGTACGCCTTACAGCTATGCGCAGACAGACTATCTCGTCCTCATTTTATGTGGTGCCATTTCTTTTGTCATAATTGAATGATTAATTTTATTGGACATATTCTTAGTCCCTGACCTAGTGAATTAGCATGAGGATGTGTTTTTTATAGACTTCAAAGCCCTTCTATAAGTCGCTCTGTATAAGGCCATCAGCTAAAATGCTGTAAATGTAATAAAGAATAAACAATTTAAACTCGACAGTATATCCTGTATGTAAAAGTGCAATAATCCATGCAAATTATATGAGTTGAAGTTGATCAAGTCAAAATTTACATTAGTCTCCTTATGTGTAAATTTACACACACTCAGGAGCACGAGTAGGATACGAACATTCTTTTCCCACTGTATTTACAGGATTTTCATGAATACCACATTTCCTGCATAAATAAAATAAATCTGTTAGTATCTAGCTTGATATATGAGGTCTGTTGATTGTAAAGAAATCTTGACTTGCGTGAGCACGTTTTCTGAGTGTTAAAAATGGTTAAAAAACAATGAATTTTTAAGAGTTACAGGCGCTAAATGGAACAGCAAGTGTCCGACATGGGACACATTAATGAGTAATTATTATTACAGTCCAATGGTTACAAAAAATCGGTATTTCAGGTTTTACTTCATAAAGAACTCCAGTTTAGACCGAAATGGCCAAGGGTGCTGCTGAAGGAAAGTGGTGGCGCGGGTTTGACGTGTGATCACACTTAAACAGAGGCCATGTGGTTCTGCTCACATGCTGGGTGAGCAGACTTATTCATCAGCAACACATGGTGCTACACCACAGCATGTGTGATCCAAACAAATCTGTGCCACGGCTGAAATGTCATTCGAGCTGATTCCTTCCTCAGTGGCCAAGAATGATACCACGATGTTCCTAATTGATTAAAAGTTAAGAGAACTAGAATCGCAGTAGATGTGACAGTACGCAAACCCGATATTGGTGAATGTGTAGCTTCAACGTACATTCGTCACTTGAGTACAATGGGATAGACGTAATCTGATTATAAGGCTGTATAGATATTGCCTGGAATCACATTGATGAGAACAGACATTGATGGAGTAAACTCTATCAGTGAGAGATGGTAATAGATACCCCAGACTACCCTGCACGCATACTAAATAAATCCATGTCCAGTTATTATTATGCTTTAAGCGAACCAGAATGAGCAGTCCTCATGGGTGTGTATAAGTACAGCTTTGTTGAGACACTGTAGCTCACTATGTAGCTCAATGCCAGACATTCTTTGATGTTACATTAGTTCAGAAACTGAGGTAATAACATTGTGTTCGTGCTTTCTTCCCTGCTTTTGATGGCATGATGGAATACACATCTTTTCTGCAATTCTCATCGGATTTTTTCTTCAGCTGCTGGACACCATGCCACCTCCGTTTTACTAGATAGACTCTTACAGCAAAATCAAATGGGATTATGCAAATCATATGCGTGTATCATATTACATGTGAAAAACATGTGAAAACGCATTTCAACAATGTGCAGTCACACGTGAAAAAGAATTGTAGTACATACTTTTTAGTATAGACGTTTTACTTTGGTGTTCGATACACACTTTTATTAATTTAACATATTTTTAGTAAGTAAAAAAAAAAAATAAATAAAATAAATAAATAAATAAATAAATAAATAAATAAATGCTCTAGCACACGTTAATGTTTTTTTTTGTATGAAATGTAAATTGTAAAAAAAATACATTTAATTATATGCAATTTTTTAAAATAATGAATTATAACAAAAATCACATGAAACTGAAAAATCACATGAAAATGAATTAATCATGTGTAAAGATCACGTGAAAAATAAACACACACTTTACACATGATGAATTACACATAAAAAATGACATAAAATTAATCATGTGAAACATTCACACATGAAAAATAAATCATGGAAAAATGTCATAAATAAAAACATTATTTAAACAAAATTACATGTGAAATATTAAAGTGAACATAGATTGTGAAAAATATCAGGTGGAAAAAAGTGCTCTACATGTGAAAAAAAACCCTGACAATAAATTTACATTAGATAGTCTTCTAATGTGTAAATTTACACACACTCAGGAGCACGAGTAGGTTGTCACAACATTATTTTCTACAAGGAGAAAAATAACATGAAAAATTAAAATGTCAAAATGAATTAATTGTGTAAAAAAATCAGATGAAAAATAAAAAAACATTTGCTCTACATGTGAAAATTTAGCGTGTGAAAGACTACATGTGAAAAAGTAACATGAAAATAAATGAAGCATGTAACAATCACATGTGAAAGATAGAGACATGGTCTATACGCGAATAAATTCCCATTAATTTTTTAAAAATTGCATGTAAAAAAATAATATTTGAAAATAAGCCAGTTTAAAAAGCATGTGCAAAATGCATGCACTACATGTGAAATATGTGTAACAGCACATGTGAAGTGTCTAAAAATCCAATGTATCATAATTATTGACATGTGAATGTAATTTTCTGTCATTTTTTTTTTTTGGATGTTTGGAAACACACTACAAAATTAAAAAAAGAGAAAAAAATCCGGAAAAACTGACACAGAATTAAAATGACACCTTGTGTAATAGATTAGTAAATAGTGTGCAGTTGATGAACTATACTAATTACCGACTGCCTTATTGAGGATACACATATAGCATGAGGGGAAAATCAGCTGCTCTGAAATCCTTCCCTTTCTTCCCAATGTGTTGCTCAAGTAGATGATTGTAATTCCTACTTTCCACTCTTTAATGACAAATTTGTGCTGGAGGCTTTTGTCATAATATACTTACAGTTGACTTATTATGTAAATACAGGTCAGCGTGAACTTCTTATTAGAGCTATTGAAGATCTTTGTTAATTTTTTTTAAATTTTTGACTTGTTTGAAAGCAGGCCTGTTACAGCCACAGTGCTGTTATGAAAAGATAAAACACAATTGCTTTGTGATAAAACAAACAGTGATAAAATGCAGCCAATTATGTACTTCAAATCCTAATCTCTACTCTTTCAGCTAATGAAGACTGTCTCTTCTGACTAATATCATGTTCTGTTTCTGAATTATTGCTGTATAGAGCAGTATACACACACCAACCACTTTATTAGAGACACCAGTTTGTCCAATCAGCCAATCATGTAGCAGCAGTTCAATGCATAAAATCATGCACACACAGGCCAAGAGCTTCAGTTCACATCAGAACAGGGGGAAAAATGTGATCTCTGTAACATGTTTTTCGGAAACTACTCATCTCTTTAGATTTTCATGTATAACAGTCTCTCTGCAGAATGGTGTGAGAAACCAAAGATATCCAGATGGAGGCAGCTCTGAATGAAATGCTCTGTAGATGAGAGAGGTCAGAGGAGTGTGGCCTGGCTGGTTTGAGCTCAAAAAATAACCACTCTTTACAAACACGGTGAGCAGAAAAGCATCTCCGAATGCACCAAACGTTGAACCTTGAGACTGATGGCCTTCAACAGCAGGAGACCACATCAGGTTTCACTCTTGTAAGCCAAGAACATGAATCTGAGGCTCACTGAAACATTTGGACTGATGCTCTTGACCTGTATCTGCATTGTGCTGCTGTCACATGATTGGCTGATTGGATAATGACATGAATGCACAGATGTACAAGTGTAACTAATAGAGTGGGCGGTGACGGTATGAAGTGATATTTCTGGGTTAGGATTATGTTTTGACCACACCTACATGAGACAAACTATATTTACATTCTATAGCATTAGGAATAATGGCTTTTCTACATACGGACATATGCGATGGACAGCACTGATACTTCAGCATGCTGTGTGCTTGATGCCGCTGGTCTCTGGGACCAGACACAGGAGCAGTACTTATCCCTAGCCATCTGCTCCGAGCCCAAGGCAAAGCTTGCTGTGACAGATCCCGCAGGTCATAAAGGCTGGATGGAGGTCTGGCTCCATCTGTCTGAGGAGGATAAAGCACTGTGTTCTCTGATTGTGACCTGTCTTTTGCCTCCCGAGCCTCTAAAGAGCTGAATTACGCTCATGGCAATGGAATGAAACTGTAAAGGAACATAAAACGTGCCACCCGCTGCTGTGCATTGTGGTAACAACGTTTAGATAAGATAAAACAAATACGATGGATAAGGTTGCATTTGTGTTATCCCGTAATTTTCCATTTTCTATTTTCTCTAAGATGCGATCATGATATTCTTTTCCTCCTTTGCCAATAAATTTGGAACGCTGGCATGATGGACAGCCCGGAAGCGTGATATAATGTGTTTATCAGCATTCTGAAGTCACAATGTGTTGTGCGGCAGTACTAGCAATATCAGCTCTCTCCTTTCATATTTGATAATGTCTTCTATCCTCTATCGTATCAAAGATTTATGGCTTACATGGGTGCGCTGCCTGAGGGGATCTCTAGAAACATAAACATTATTCAAAAACTGAAGGGGATGAAAATAAAAAAAAAAGTGCCGGAGCAGGAAATCGAGCTCTGCAAGCGAAATTCCTTCAAAGCAAACAGGAAACGCATCACAGCAGTGTCTGACTTTCGTGTAATCAGAAGCTTTTGGAGGCAGCGCTGCCGTCTTCCTCCTTCTCTGTGTCTAGAGCTCTGCTGGAGAAGCACTGATCCCTGGAAATGCACAGATTAACATTTTTGAGAGGTTTAACACACACACGCGCACACAATGAGCCGACCCACAAACCTGGCACATAAGTGCCTGAAGAGGAAATCTCTCTTATTCATGTGCTAAATAAACATCCAGGAAAGATGAATGACCTGCTTCCTCATATCTCATGCTGACATCTTGGAACAACCTCAAGAGTGACATGTATCTAAATGAAATGGATGTAGGACGTCAGAGCGCGTGCGACGGAAAGATTTTATAAGGCTGTGATACAATTGCAATTTTGATACGACGGTTATTAAGCAAAGCTCAGCAATCGCATTTTTGTCGTCGTCGAACAAATAAACACCATGAAGCCAATTCTCCGAGATGCGCCGTGAAACTGTCAGTTGTAAAAAAAAAAATGGTGGCAGATGTGAAATATGGATGGATGGCAATAAATCTGCGGATTTGCAATTCCCTTAAGCATGCGGCATATGAAATACGTCTGTGAACATTTTGCCATTCGGCAACATTGAACACTTAAGCACTTTTCCTGCATGTTCCAATCCCACGCCCTCTGACACTGATGCAGGCATTTCTGCACATCGCAGATTTCAAGCAAATGATTTCATCTCTCTTTATTTAGGCCACTGTTGGATAGGTCACTGGGCACAGCAGGTCATCTTTGCTGACTCGGATGTATCCTGCGTGTGTTTGTGTGTAACTGTGCATGTGTCATAGAGTAAAAAGCGAGAGAACTGCGTATCTTTGCTTTGCTTCTGCACCATATGTCTGCCAAGCCTGTGGCCTCATTAGCAGAATTACAGAAAGTGAATGCATAAGCGATGAGAGGAGAAGGAAAAAGTGAAATAGTGCTACCTAAATAATAAAAATAAAATCAATAAAATAATGAATTGTTTAAAGAGCCTTTGGATACAAGTTCAAAGGAGCTTTGTGTAGACCCCTGTTTTTCCCAGATGTAACCGATGTGCTTAGTTCTGCGTGTGCGATTCACTTCCTGGTTTTTATTTGTTCGTGAGTCCATATTCACTCTAAAGTGTACTATATGTTCCTTGAAATGGTTCGACATGTTCCTTATGTTTCTTTCGCTCTTTCCTTAGATCCTAGCCCTTCTTGGTTCTGTTTTCTTGGGTTCCTCGATTCTGCTTCCTTTAGCCCTTGACTGAGAAACTGAAAAAAATTGTGGTCCACCATCTTTAAGGATGTACCGATTCTTAAAACGCAGTCAGAGGAATCGACGCGAGAGGAGATAAGAGGCTTCCGGAGAAAGGATACAAAGGTGTTTCCTATGAAGAAGTGTTTTTTGTTGCAGCGTATGATGTAAGCCTACGGTATAAATGCTGCACCGCTCCAACAAAACTAATTGCGCAAATCCAAATCAAGAACAAATCAAGAACACTTACTATCACTGTTGAAGTGTGTGATATTCATGTGCAAAAATGTTTCAGTTAATCCTTGATAAGTGTGTATTCACTGTAAGGTATATTCAGACCAGTTCTACAGTTAATACAGCTGGAAAGCATGTCATCAATAAGCGAACAGACTAAAGTCACTCTTAAGATTATGCTTCAGTGAGAAAGAAGGTCTCATTTCGTAAAGATGTTTGTTCTCAATTCATCCTGTCATTATTTTCATTCTTTGCAACCTACTGTGTCTCCACATCCTTGCATGCAATGGGAGAAGTCAAGAAACAAGGAAGGAAACAAGTAGGTGGAAGTAGGTAAGAAGCACCCCTTGTTTCTTTGTTTCATAGTTCTTATCCTTCGTGATTTTAGTGGTTCATTCCATTCTTCCTTCCTCCTTTCCTTCCTTTATTCATTCATGTTATTCCTTCCTTCATTCATTCATGCCAGTTATTTCTTCCTTCATTTATTCATGCTAGACCTTCCTTCCTTCCTTTGTACCAGTCCTTCCTTTCTTACTTTCTTTCTTCATGTTGGGCCTTCCTTCCTTCCTTCCTCCCTTCATTGATACCTTCCTTCATTTAATCATGCATTTATGCCAGACCTTCCATCATTCCTTCCTTCCTTCCTTCCTTCCTTCCTTCCTTCATTTAATCATTCATTGATACCTACACTTCCTTCCTTCCTTCCTTCCTTCCTTCCTTCTCATCATTCATTCATTCACTCACACCAGTGTTTCCTTCCTTCTTCTTCTTCTTTTCTTTTGTTTCCTTATTACCCTGTGTCTCAATTACTAGCCATTCTTGTTGTCAGTGTTTTGCCCCATGTTTCCATGATTTCTTTGCTTCTCTCCTTCCTGTTTATGTGATTTCTCATTTTCTTGTTCCATATCACACACTCCTTTGCATTTCTCAGATTCTTAGCCCCTTTGCTGATTTTATTGTTTTCCTATGTCACCGATTTCTAATCCTTGGCTATAGCCTTTTTTAGTGTTTTCTTTCTTCACTGTTTGCTATCCCCTTGTGCATCATTTTTTCTTTCTTTATATCCTGCTTCCTATTCCCTGGTCCCAGCTGTCTGTCTGTCTGTCTGTCTGTTTGTTTGTTTGTTTTATATTTCTAGTGTGACTTGTCTCTTTCCAGTCCGGATGTATATGTGAATATGAATACGTTATTTACAATGATCAGATAATGCATTCTAAACAGATACATATACAGCTATGAGTAGGAGGCACATTAGGTTTTAATTAGGCTACTAGTTTGTTTATATTCTGGGAAATAGAATCAGCGAAATTCGTTAGGAAATATTGCATCCAACAGCACATGGGGGAATATTAAAATAGTCCTGCACACATCTCTAGCTGAGACCAATTATGAATTTGAGTGATGCAGCAGAGATTGAGGAACTGCCAGAGCCAAGATTCGCAGATCATGCTGACAGTGCTGGCATTTCTACCTCTGTGTTTTTTTTCCAGTGTTCCCAGGCAATGTGGTAGGGCTCCTATAAAACAGATAGATCCTGATAGTTGATAGACCTCATGATAATTGATAATTAACCTCATTGACTCATGTTGAGGAACATAGTCATGGATGTGCCTAAGTCTGTCTAACCCGGTGCGCTGACCCTTGTTTTAGATTTTGAGGATGACTTCGGGAATTGCTTCAATGAACAGACTCAGCACATGTCTGCAACTGCCTCAGGCTCCCATGTGTTACAGTAATTGTTCTTGGGAGAAATAGCAGGGCAGACCGTATGGTTCTGTTTCCACTCAGGATTATAAAAGGAAGCCTCCCTGCTGATTTGCAATTATTGATGTGTGTACTAATGCATTTGAGGTGAGAAACTGCTGAATCAATGGCTCTCCCAAGGTGACTGAGCTACACGGGAACACTAATGGCTTTAAACTTTAATAGAAGCATTTAAATATACAACATTAGCTGCGTTCCTTGGGGAAATAAATAAAAAAAAATAATTAAAAAAATCGTTGCTAAGATTTCTTCTTGTAGATATAGTTGTAGTTGATCCCACATGGTCCACTGCTCTAGCAGCAAAAATGCCACTGAGTGACATTTTCCAGGCTTCAGATTCCTACAAGATGTGCACTTATCTTGCATTACACTCATGAATGCAGTTACATGAGCACTGTGCTGTTAGCAAGACCCTGGCGTATGCCTCACAGATTTCCAATGAGCTTAGCTAATGATGCGAAGTATTTGGGCTCCGTCTATTTATTTCCGTGTTTACTTAATCACGAGCTATCAGCCCATTATTACAAGTTAATGGTTAAAACAGGCTTTTGTAATCACACAGAATCTCTGCGCTTATTTTATTATGGCTTTACTCTTTATGTACTAATCAGGTGGATCGGGCCAGAGGTACTTGAAAGCTGAGGTGCTTTTAATTCCAAGTGCCAGGATGTTATTATTATGCTAAGGGTCGCGCCGAGGTTACCTCCTGCCTCCGGAAACAATTAAAAACAGTGGTGATTTTCAAAAGCAGGCAGGCTGCTGCCGCTGAAGCCTCGTTGGAAAATAAAAGAAGTGCTCGATAAGGATTCTGCAATGCTCCAGTGAGTTATAAGCCCCTGCTCACAACTCAGAGGCTTATTACCCAGGTGCAGATTCACACTTTTCTGGGCCTTATTGACAGAACCGCTGACCATTTCAAAGTATCAGCAATCATAAAAATATTGAATGTGTGATTTTTTTTTTTTTTTATCCTTTTCAAAACTTGCATATAGAGCAAGCGGTCATGTTCCAGGAAGCTGAGGAGTGAAGCTAATGGACATGATTTCAGCTGGCAGGGCTAAATAGGTGTGAAAGTACATGGTCTCAATTATACATGACCAATCATCCATNATTCTCTGTACTGCTTATCCTACACAGGGTCTTGGGGGAGTCAGGAACTCAGGGCACAAGGCAGGGGACACCCTGGACGGGATGCCAACCCATCACAGGGTACAATCACACACATTCACACACTACGGACAATATTGCATGTCTTTGGGCTGGGGAGGAAACCGGAGTACCCAAAGGGAACCCTTGAAGCATGGGGAGAACATGCAAAGTCTTCGCACACTGGGCAGAGGCAGGATTCAAACCCCCAACCCTGGAGGTGCAAGTGAAGTGAAGTGACATGTAGCCAAGTCGTGGTAGTCGTAGCCTAATGGTTAGAGAGTTGGATTTGCAACACGAAGGTGAACCTGAAGGTCACGGGTCCGAGTCTTGGGCCGGCAGGNCTCAATACCACGACTGAGGTGAGACCCTTGAGAAAGGCACCGATCCCCCAACTGCTCCCCGGGCACCGCAGCTAAAAAAAATAAAATAAAATAAAATAAAATAAAAGGGCTGCTCACTGCTCCGGGTGTGTGTGTGTGTGCACTTGGATGGGTTAAGAGAGCCACACTCTTGGTAAGATTTTATACAGATTTCAGATTGAAATCAAGACAAGTAAGTTAATGATTAGCTACATAAAACTGTACTGCTTGTTCACACTTTACCTGATTTGTGCTCTCCACTTTCTATTTACAGTTCTCAAATGACTAAAATTATGCTTAGGGTTTGATTAATTTGTGGTCTCAAGAAAACCTCTCACTATTTTATTAGAAAAATGAATTAGCTGTATTCATCTTCCATATGAAAGAAGAATAATGTTGTATGAAGTGATAACACTGTATTCTTATTCTTATTATTATTATGATCTTAATTTGTCTCCATGACCAAGAGCACTTTATTATAGTGGAGACTTATGAAATCTTGCAATGTGACCCATTGGTTCAATTTATTCTTTAAATCATAAGCATGTTTTCATGTCACATCAGCACCTGTTTTGACTGTGAACCAGAACTTTGCAATATGGCCGCCTTGGACTTCATTTCCCATCAACCTCACACAGGCTACACCCAGATCACATGACCATTATACATGTCACTGGCTTTCTGATTACACTTACCTGTTTTGTGTTTCCCCTTGATTAGTGTTCCTATTTAAGTCCTGAGAGTTGTTTGTTTCGTTACTAAGCTTCTGCTGTCTGTTGTGTGTGTTTCATTCCATGTTCTTCAAGTTCATGGTTTGCTTGTTTTATGAATCTTCTTTTGACTTTGCTAGTTTTGTTTTGCTGGTTTATAAGATAAAGAGCCTGACCTTGCATCCATCTCCACCACTATCTGACATTTTGTTAGATCAGAGCACAAATTAACCACAACTTTGCTACAAGTTTAATTAATTGAGCCAAGAAACTAAGTTCAAGAAAAATATTATATCTTAGCAGGTCCACTGGCATTTTTTTTTTTAATTTCAAACAACAGAAGCCTCCGGAATAAACACACTGTCAATATTAGATGTGGTTACTCATTATACATTTTTGAGGCTTAAATCACATGCTTTAATCTCAGTTTTTTTAACCAGAATTTTAAGAGCATCAGATCTCTAAAAGCATCTGAGGTCATTTTCATGGCCCAAGGGACCCCAAGCACATGTCCAATAATGGATTATATCCTTTAGTCATTTTCTTTTCAACCATTTAAGGGTTAGATACTTGAGCTGCATTTTTTCAGCACTGATTGAATGTCCATTGGACTCTTTGTTCATTCCATGCCTGTCGCTTTTTCACACAGAGCAAGGAGCAAACAACAGACCAACCTGTATCAGTCTGAATTTTTGGGAGTCTGTCATGTGTTAACCTCAGGGGCAGTATTCACTGAGATAATGAGTAATATATATATATATATATATATATATATATATATATATATGGTCTTTGTGAGAGTGTATGACTTTAAGGATTTTGGGTGAGCTCCTAATTGAGTTGGTGCACACATCAACATTAGCACTGTTGTGTTGACTGCCTGCATGCCCCAAGCAAGTTTCTAGACAAGCTACACACTAATTACTGCAAATGTCTCTGCTGTCCAGCACTTCGGAGAGAGAAAAATGAAGAAAAGAGCAGGGAAAGATTTCCAACTTGCAATCTGTGTTAGAGATAGATATATCATTTCATACTACAGATTAACCTTCCTGGAAATGATGGGCATGAAATGAACAGAGAGTCCTGATGGATGATGAATGTTTCAGCTTCATTTTAAATCTACTTCTAGATTAAATTAAAGCTATATGATGTCTGAATTTCATTCTTTCTGGTAGAAGTTACTTGTGGAAGAACGTTTTGTATCATGAGCTGGGCTGAACTCTTCCTCCAATATGTTCATTAATCTGACGTCTGAGTTCAAGCTAATGCCTAGTGAACACTACAAGCCTCTCAGAAATGCTATACTGCTCACACTAGGCGACTTTTATCAAGGTGATCTGTTGTTTTGTGGACACAGCAGTGTGCACACCACACAAGCGATTGCAGACGAAGCTCACACACTACACCATCTTTCTACCTTGAGAGATCCCAGACAAGGTGTTCTTTATCTTTAAATCCTGCTTTCTCACCAAAATAAACACAAGCTATCCATCATTTGATTTTATTCAAGATGGAGCCTAAGCAACTGACTTTAATGGTTCTTTCTGTGCTATTTTGTATGTAAACAACAACAACAAGAAAAAGTAGGAAAAAAAAGAAAAAATGTGGAGGATGGGTTGGTTGGGGAAATGCAGGCAGCAAAAATTCCCTGTTCTGCAAAGAGAACTGGAGGAATAGTAGCATAGAACTGGAGTTAAAGAAACATAGCTATTTTTATACTGTGCATAAAGCTCTTAACAACCATTTGGGTATGGCATGCCAAATAATTTCTTATTAAAGCAACATTGTTGAGCTTACAATTGATTCTTTTCAGAGTCTCAGGCTTGGGATGATTGTCGATAGTATCGGAAATCACCAACAGATTCCAACTATTATGATGACTATCAATTCAGATCAGATGATTTAAATCTCGGGCATCTGCAACTTTAAGATTGACAAAATAAAAATGTGCTGTATTTGGTAATATGTGTTGCCTTTTCACCTAGTTTGTATCCTGTATGAACCTTAATAACCTGCTGTCAATAACATCTTTCTTTGATGCATCTTAGTTTAGCTTAGTTAAAGCTAATAACTTAGTATATATTACTCATAGAGTCTCATTGATTGTTCTGTGATGGGGAAATCAAAAATTTGTCTGTATATTCAGCATAAGTAGGAGGGTTGTAATCTGGTCTCAAGACCTTTTCCCTGCTGGCTCGGACTTGTCTCTGAGTTGTTGGCATCTGTACTTGGACTTGTCTTGGTCATGGGCAATGGTCTCGACTAAGAGTTTGTAAAAATAATGTTGTCTTCTAGTGGTAAAGTTTGAAAATAAGTATTTCTTCCTTATAGAAACCTAATTATTGTCATAATGGACAAATGAAGCCAACAAGAAGCAAAGTAAAGAATTGGTCTGGAAAAGAACTTGTTTTTTGGTCTCGATCTTAAATCTGTCTTGCCTTGGCCTCACCTTCCTTAATCTTGACTTGATCTCGGCTAGTCCTAGTTTTGGACATGATGATGGCAGTCTTGACTACAGCCCTCCTTAATGGTAATGATAATGGTGTAGTGATGTACTATTTAGTATGGTACTTTGCCTTGAATGATGTGTCAAAAGTATTCATGACTCTGATTTATTCATGACTCCCAGATTTAGTGAGCATCTTAACAAAGGACTTGTCAGTTGGCTTTTAGCTACTGTTAGCTCGTTAGCTTAACTGTGACTGCCTGGTCAAGCTGCAGTGGTCCTGCATGGGGTGAAGCTAGGAGCCTCCCCCATGACTCAATGCATCTCCTGGGTGGTTAAGTAACCATTAAGTAATTTCTGATATTTTGTTTAACTGTGTTCTCCATGTATTTTGTGTTCTTTATGTAATCAGTGTATTTTGTTCAATAACCTTTCAACAAGGTTTGTCCCAAAATAGAGAGTGTTAGTATGCTAGCTAAAACCCATACCAGAGGATAAAAAGACATAAATAAGGTGAGCACAGGGCTGGAATCACTCATGTTTGCCAGAAATATCAAAGTTAAAATACAGAAAATCTCACCAACTCCTTCCGTTGATCACTACCAGCTGTGACGGGTTCTCAAGCTCAACAACATTTCAACTGGGTAATGATACAAATTCCAGGAAAATGTTACATGAGTCTATTTTGGCCCACACAGAACACATGGACAGAGATAGAGTGTGATGTAAAGTGAGATCATGGCGAGATGGAGAGGCAGAGATCTACACAGAATGAAGCTCGTGTTTATGGGAGGTAAAAGGAGAGAAGTGGTGCTCGGGCTCATCAGTTCCAAATGTTTGACAGCAGCATTTCAACTCGAACCCACCGCACTTCGGTAATTACACCCTGACATGCATGCAGGCCCTAAATTGATGAGATAATTGTAAAATAGTCAGGTTGTGTTATCAAATTACTTCGAGGGAGAGTTCTTGGGCGTGGAGGCGGCACAGAGCATTCAAAGACGGTGGCTATTTGTAAAAAGCTCGAAATCAATTGACGGATAGCTGAAATTAGGCTGCCTCAGGGATGGCCTGAATAAGATTTATTTATTTATTTATTTATTTATTTAAGTGACATTTGCGGGCCAAATTGCTTAACTCTCACTTCTCACATTACTCTGCCTGGCAGCTCTGTGAAACATGCCATCATAACAGTCCTTGTTTTGACTGAAACGTGTATCTGGATCTGTGCTGAGCATCAATTATTCAAAGCATCTCTCTCATCAGTTTCCACCTGGCGTTAATCACCTTCGGGAAAGCGCGAGTTTTGACAGAAAAGCTGAGTGAACCGCAGCAGTGCTTTATTTCCAGGTAGCCTGTAAACTCTGGCTTTACTTAACCTCCTCACAGGCGAGTCCAAATTCCACTTTACAAACATCACACGTTCTACACACAGCTGGCAGAAGTTGTACACACACCGACATCACACATCTGTGTTACCTGGTGTTTTCATTTTTGATGACGGGTCAACAGACATGCCTGCATGCATACATATGTATGTGGTTCTTGCAGGAGAGACACACAAAGTCTACACAGCTGCATTCGTATTTCTCTCGCTCTCTCTCTCACACACACACACACACACACACACACACACACACACGGAAGCACACGTACACATCCACGTACCCACATCGGTCTGCTTGAAATAGAGGAGAACAAGTAAACAAGACTACGAAGCTGCATATGTATTTATGTACGCCATCTTAACACAGACACACACACACACACACACACACACACAGATGCAAACTCAGTAGTAGCCCAGCAATGTGGTAGAAGAGCACATTAGCATTCAGCGCTACATGTCCGTCCGCCTGTCCTCCCTTCAGAGTAAACACCAGCTGTGAGCAGGGACAGAAGTGTTGCTGGGGAGAGAAAGAGACACACACACACGCACACACACACAGAGGGAGACAGAGGGAGAGTGGGGGGGCAGCACAGGTTTTTATTTTTTTCTCTTTTTTGCCTTTGTATCCTTACAGATATCGAGATGGGAATATAATCAATTCGTGAACTTGAATTCACAATGTAGGTCTCCTGGTGTGTTCCTCCAACTTCTGCAGCTGAAAAAATAATTATTTAGTAGACACTGGGAGATTTTCTGTTTTAAAAAAAAATACCACTTTATTTAAACAACAAAAACAGATAGCTTTATTATTTTAGTGAGCATTATATTCCATTAATATCATCTCCACAAATGAGTCACACCTCTTTTCCTCCTCACTAACTGCTCAAAACCGCTTCTTTTCCTTTTTTTCTCTTTCAGTGTGGAAATGCTGTGTGTATCCTGTTTCTGTTTGGTCTGCTGTTTTAGAGCTGCAGTTTTACTGGCTGTACTTACAAAGCATTATTTCCTGCCACAAATGAGGCCACAGCTTCAGAAAGTGGTTTGTACTGTAAATCTTTGACATTTCACAGTCATAGAGAAACACATCGTCTCAAGCGAGGAACCTCAGGGATTGTTATTCTGGGAAGACTTTAGAACTTCGCTGCGGGGTGTCAATAAAGCGAAGTTGTGATAAATGGTGATGGAGGCAGACTTGACAGATTTGTAGTGAAGCTTTTTTTTTTTTTTTAGGATTTCCGCCATTTTATGTGGTCGACTGGTGTTTTCATCGTGCCCCCTAAAGAATATTTCCAGCACAGAAGATGACGAAAATTCTCAGTTGCTTTTGTAATTGTTGCAAAACATTTGGATCATTATTAATCTGTTCAGTATCAACCTCAGGAATGGGCAAAAATACAGCAACATGGATTTTGATGAAACATTCATATGATTTTTAGCAAGAATGCACTATTTTCTTATAGGTCCCTTAACCCCACTACCAACCCTAACCAAAACCTTTGTAAGATTAAGGAATCAGACACTGCATGATTGATAATGCTGGGTATCCTTCAGAAATCAGTAGAATAAGAGCAAAGTCACTTGGGTTTGAGGGCCACATGAGGCTGCACCAATACTTCCAATCACTTGCCATTAATAATATGTGCCTTGTTAATTTTAAAAGATTTATTCAAATTGGTATTAGTGCCTGACTTATTCATATAACTACAACAGACAATGCAGCTTATCAATACTTCATGTATGAATAAATACTTCACAGCAGCATCATTCATCTCACAAATATGGCTGAAAACAGACTGTTGCTTTTAGAGAGCTGTAATTAGCTCGTTCACCTGGTTTGTCTGTAGCGCCATAGCTGGTTTCATAGTGCCTTCGAATATTAATTTCTTTGCACACAGCTACTTGCTGGGAGCACATTAAACAAATGGGTTGGTTTGTTTCCCAGTAGAAATATACTGTTTCAATTTCTCTTGAACACTTGACATTCAGGATCTGCCTTTTGACAAAGATCTACTTTTTTCCAATGCTTTGCACAATCGTAGCCTGTATGTGTATATTAGCATGTATGCCTTCCTGACATGCCAAATAATGCCAAGTAAGGACTTCTTAGCAACTGCATCTGGCCATCAATAAAAACCAGAAGACGACGACTAGTAGATAAATCAGGAACTGTAATGAGTTGTTTTTTTCCCCTCCATATTTGATTTATCATGTCATAGGCTGGACCAAATCATCAGACAGAGTTTGTGAAGGTGAATCAATTATAATGTCTCTTTAGTTTTTGTGAAGTTCCCCACATGTTAATCTGACGTTGTGCTTTATTTGTGGGCAAAGGATTACATCTGCATAGCTAGCAAATGAAGCTGCTATGATCTTATAGCTAGCATTGAGCTTGCTAACTAGCGAAAACTATGATTGAACATCTAGTAAAAATAGTCATGTTTTTTTGCAACATGTTGGGAAAGAAATGAGTCGGTGAACACATTTGCTTCCTGTTGCACTTTTCACAATCTGTTCAGAAAGCTAGCTTGTGATAAGTTTACGGTGCTAGCAATTCATTTCTAGACATGGAGCAGCTCTGGTGTAAGCGCCTGCTCTAAAATCCACCATAATCACATCAGCGGTAGGTATTTTATTTATTTATTTTTTTTTTTCTTGTGAAAATACAAAAATACAGAACATGGATGCAGTTTAATGCAAATGTCAGATTTTTGGACAGATTAAAAGACACATGCTTAACTCAGGACCACTAATTTTAATCCCACACCAACACATCAGATTTTTTGCACCACATTTTTAGTGCAAAAAAATAAAACACTTCATGCTTTCTGTGCAAAACAAAAGCATGAATAGGACACAGATTAATACAGGGCTACTGCAGACATAGAAATTTTACATCGTGTGGATCGCTCTATGACAGGTGGATCATGATATTGCTATAATCTGTACTATAATTTTCACACACACTGGGACTGGAGTGTGTCCTGCCCTCTCACTCACCCCTGACAAATGAGACGCCTACTTTCAGACACAGAGCATACAGAAGCGTTCTATCACTGATCCTATTCTTCCTGTTTCCCCTTCACTCATTAATTCCATGGCCCATCCTCCCTCATCTCTGTCCTCACTGTGGAGTGATATGTGTGTGTGCGTGTGTCTGGGGGTGTACTCGGGCGCTTGGCTGGACCGATTGATGTGTGCTGTTGATGGCCTCATGAGGTTCATCACAGACAAGTTAATCCGGGTGCTGCAGGACGAGGCCACAGGGCCATTAATAACGCACATGAGGAAAGCAGCGCTGTGCTGACCCTTTCAAAGTCAACATAGATGGCAATCTTGAAAAAAGGACATCATGCCTTTTGGGAAAAATAACATGGTTGCAACAAGCTACATTTAAATGTATTAATTTGGCTTTCATTCACACTGTAATGTCTCTACGCATATTTAATAAGAGGTAGTATATGACTGGATAAACCACAGTTATGGGGTTCCATTTTTTGAGCATTAAGCAGTAAACAGGAAGCTAAATGCAGTTAGGAATTAAAGTTGTGCATGGGGAACTGACTAAAGATCAGACCAAACATTCCCAGAATCATTCGAGCCAATTGTTTGGAATTGTCACCTTACGATGTCATATATAATTCGCATAGAGCTGAGACTCTATAATCTGTTGTGCTGTTGCTTTGTTGCTTGCGTATATAGAAAAATAACGTTGCCTGTCGCTTTGTTGCTTACTAGTGTGAACACGGGGTTATCCTGACTTGCTTACTTGTGCATCTCTGAATTGATTCATTCATCTTCATAAGTGTTCTGACAGAATATGAAATAAAATTAGACCGTGATGTTTACTTTTAATACTGCTTCATTAAAAAATGATAGATACAATGCTATCTTGTATATAATGCAATATATAGTATTTGGCAACAGTAGTTATGAAATTAGGTTTAATGCAATAATGCAATCTATTTTTTTTCCTCCCTCTTTTTTCAAGAATACAATATACTTGGCAAAATACCTGAATCCAGGTTTGGGAGGGTTAGACTTTGAGTTTGACTTGTTTTATGGACCATTTGGCTTGTTTTGACTCTCAGACCTGATAACCCTGGATAGTTGTTACATCCATTAAGTCTGATTCAGAGATTTTTTGCTTTTGGATAAACGTTTGTTTTTTTGGTTATGATGATGAAACGAAATTTTCAGACTAAATCGCTGTGATGGATGTTCCAAATTAAAAAGAACATGGCAGTGAGTTGTATCAAAAACAACAGGTTTACCAGCAGGTGATTTGGAGAGCTCATCAACCGTTTCTGATAGAAAAAAAAAACAAAAAAACAAACAAACAAAAAAACAAACCTGACAGGATTATGGGTGTGAATCACTAGCAGCCAGTCTGTTGATTTGTAATGATTCAAGCCACATTGGAGAGTAATAAAATATTCTCTAAGGTGAATAAATGATCTTCTGTTTGGATCGAGAAGGAAATAAGAAGATTAAAGGGAAGACAGCAGTATAGGGGTAGTCAATATTTCATGGGTAAGATGATGGGCAAGATGGGACAAACATTTAAGAGATTATGTTTTTGATTGAAATTATGCCTTTCTGGCTCCTGAAGATGATTTCATATTACAGCACCCACTTTGCACAACCCCCAAACCTCCCAATAACCCCCCCCCCCCTCCCCATTTTGGTCTCCTATCACTACACATCATCAGGGATAGAAGGATTTTGACATGCAATATATGTTCGCTCTCTCCCTGAGAACTAATGGCATTCACTTCTCCACTTGGCAAGGTTGGATTGATCCACAAGGTGACACTGAGTATAAAAGCTGTCAATAAGGGGATAGAGTCATCACGCACGGAGAATACTGAGTGGCTGCTATAATTTCAATGCAGCTACTCCTCATGGGACAGATCAGGGACATGTCAGCTCACTGTGCACCTGCCTGTGAAGCAGTTTATACGAGGCAGCATACCTGCCAAAAACACAAAAACTTGTGAGTTTAATATTACAATGTTCTGTTTGGTTTTGAGCAAAGAGCTGATTTGAGACACAGGCAGAAGTGGCCAAATTATTTACTCGAGTAAAAGTGGAGTTACGCATCCAGGGAGAAGTACTTCAATTCTTCAAGCCAAATTCTTCACTGAAGCTAAAGTAGAAAGTATAAAAGTAAACACTGATTTTTAGTTAATGATGGTAACATTAGCTAACTAACATTAGCTTTATTCCTATCTATCGATTGCTAACTAGCATGTTAAAATCTCTAGTTGGATATTAATAACTAGCCGTCACAATACACACTGCCTCAAGAAATTATACGGTGTGTGGCAGAAGATAAAGTGTAGTGATGCATTTTAGGTCTCAGTCTCATTTTCATATCTGTTAAAGTTGACGCTTTAACAAACTTTGATCCTGTCTGATTCTAAAAAGTCACCTTGTCAGAATCTGAATCGTTTTATTCACCATATACGTTTACATGTATTAGGAATTTGCTTTAGTGTTTGGTCACAACACGATACATTCAACACACACATCTCAGACAGCACAACGCAATTTCCATCCTTGTATACAAATATTGCAAATATGGAAATGGCAGGCTCAGTTGTAATTTACATTACAGTGGATGTAGAAAGAGCAGCTGGATGCAGTTCAGAGTGCATTAAACAGAGTGGAACACTTGTGAGATATAATAAATAATAGCAATAATATATAGTAATGAAAATATTTATAAATATATTTAATAAATGGTACTCTATTAATCATATTTCAACTATTTAACTTGAATAATAATAATAATAATAATAATAATAATAATAATATGCAAGTACTGTATCTAGTGCGGGAACCAGGGATACAATTATTCGGAATACCATTTAGTGCAAGATTACTTGTTACTTGCATCACCGAATGCTGCCTAGCTAGCCTGGTTTATAACAGAAATTGCCAGTGGAAATGACTTGACTAATGCAGCATATGATTATAATATATGTAGAAATGTATTCAGTGTGTCCTTGGATGATGATTTAGATCCCTAATGAGCAAGCCAGAGTTGACAGTGGTGAGGAAAAACTCCCTGAGACAACATGAGGAAGAAATCTTAAGAGGCCTCAGAATGAACCCATTGTCTTCTGGGTGACACACGGATAGTGGGATTATATATCATTACAGTATACAGATGTAGTGTTTGAGCATATTGTATAAGAGTCTTGAGATTAGCAAAAAGCTATTCCCCTGCTTGGCTTTTCCTCTTTAATATATGCAAAACATTTGGATAGAAACATACAGTATCTGTCATCTGTCACACTACAGTATATTTAATCTGTGAGGGAGAAATTATCTAAAAGTAACAGACCTGCAAAAAAGGCAATCTATATTTCATTTGTAAATCCGTTTCTGTGACGTTGAGCTGCACGTCTTATCCGGTTTCGGCTCCACACCAGTTCCTCAGTATGCACAGTGCAGATGCCAGTTTCTCTCCATGAGCACTTGATGAGAAAGAGCCTGTTTGATGTGTGGCTTCTATAATCAGCTAGCCATATTTAAATGTTGCCATTTTCCACTGAGGTCCTCATTAGTAATAATTGAAAGTCGGTACATAGAGCATTGGCCTACATCAAAACAACTCCATTACCTCTCACCTTGAATGCCAGTCCCTTATCAGTGAAAAAGCCCCCGATAACTAGAGTGCAATCGCATAATATCATGACACTCGTTTCAATGGAATTTTAATCTCAACCTTATTATATGCGCTCGCTCACCGGCATAATCATCACCTTTTGACAGTGCAATGTCACAGTGAATCTCCTGTACAGTGGACGCTTGTAGTAGGTTATCCACTGTCAGAGACGTACCTGATCGCATATCAACTCGCATATAATTATAGTGATATAATTATATTCAATAAAGATAAACAAAGTCATCATTATGATTCTTCCAGATTTATCCATCCCAGACATCAATGCATCTCTTTGTTTGCTTAATCACATCTTATTGGCTTCCAGCTGCTGCCAGAGAAAAAGGACAAACCAATCAGAATCATGCATTTGCCCCATTTCTGTTTGAAAGATACTAACCAGCTAGAGCTCAGGGACATAGACATCAGAGCTGATGAAGTACAGGTAGAGGAAAAGCAGAGTAGATCTGGTTTTATAAGAGAAAATGCCCATTTTCACTTATTTCTTGCATGTAATTTTGAAGCAATAGGCTATGAAATGGAGTCCATTATAACAGGTAGGAGTGTTCTTAGGCCCAACACAAAGCCTGAACCTCCTCCTTACCCATGATAAAATCACTGTAAAGCACTGCTTCAAAATTAGTATGACTAATAATGTTTGCAATAAACAATTCTTCTGCCATGCATGTAGTCTGTTGACAGTAAACTCTGGTTGCCAGGCAACATTAGACCAACATTAGGGTGCTCAATAGACAGAAAAATGTCTTAAATCCTGGCACACTAATACCTGAATTGTGATGATGGAACAGGTGTGTGTATCAAGAGTTTTATCATTTTCAAACCACACCTATCCAATAATTTTCAGTGGAACTGTCATGAAGGAATTTTATGGCAACATTATTAATGTGGCAGAGTTGGCTGATCCAAGATTGTCCCTTAAATTCATTAATAACAAATTCCTGCCATCACCACTTGTACTACTGTATGGCATCCAATCAAAATCCATGGTCCATCCCTGAAATCAGGCCAGAAACTCACAATGTACCACTAGCCACTCATTTAAAAGCATTTACACAAGTCAGGGCATTGAATTTTTTTTAACCCCTGTAGCCTTGATTTGACATTGTACAAATTGTCCTAATGTCACTGTGCCCATTGCTATGACAGTTCCTCTCGCAGGCTGATTGCTGAAATGCTCATTAATTGGTTTAAACTTTGCCCTGAATGACTAGGTGTCGGTGATCTTAATTTCAGCAAAAGGTCAGTTTTAATAAAGACAGAAAAAGAAGTGCAGAGAGAGAGAGAGAGAGAGAGAGAGAGAGAGAGAGAGAGGGGAAATAACTAGAACAAGCGGACATCGAGTCAATGAGGGAGAGGTTGGGATGTGACCTCTTTCTCAGAGTTCTCCATCCAGACAGAAAATTAGAATCTGCAGCTCTGTTGCTCCTCTCCTGTGGCTCCTGTTTATTGGTTCTGACCCCAAGCCAGATGAGGTCACATTTTTGTATTATTGGAAAGACACTCCTTTGGTGGCTATTGCTACCCAAATATTCAATAAGAGTGTAATGAAATAAATACAGGAGCTGTCCAAGTGGGAGTTTAGAAAGAGAGCAAGGGCAAGAGACCAGGTCAATTTATGTTGACTTAAAGTTAAATCAAGTAACTTAAAGTTAAATCATTTCGATTGGTTTTGCACAGTTGAGGTCAGGGGTATTCACCTAACTTTCCTACATAAAATCTCTTGCTTAGGAACACCTAGATAAGCATCTAACATGTCTGAACTGGTACATTTCATGCTTAACCATTACTGATTAATTTTTTATGGCTATAAATAAAACAATTCAATTTGGAGTGGTTATGTTTTGTTTTGTAGTGGTGCTCCAAATTACCACTTTTGAGTAGCACCATGGACCCCGAACAGATGATGCAGGTGTTTTGAACTGGAGAACACAATTTTCTGTCCAGTTGTCCTTAAACTTTCCATTTTTGTAACTTTTTCTTTTTTTCCTCTCTCACATAATTTATAGAAATGCATATGATTGGATAAGCTGCAACAGATGATCTGCTACATATGCTGTGGTTGTTAATGTTTAAGAACTGAAATATGACCAGTTATTTTTCACACACTGATCAGCTCTGCTAGAATATATGTCTTGGTTCGATCCACTCCTCATTTTGGGTATCTGGAAAGTGTGTTAGTTAGATAAGATGGGACACAAGTGCAAGTTTTTGGGAAAATCCAACAATCATAGTCATAATTTCAGGCAGCGGTAAGAAAAGAGGTAGACAACAAGAAGCTAGAGCAATCCATAATCATCAACAAACACACAGGCACAGACCAAAACGTGGAAGCAACTAGAAACAAGGAAAGTCCAGAAACATGCAGACAGTGAATAAGACTTTACGACGAGACAAAGGAACATGTGGGTACATGGAGACAAACTGAACTCGGAACAGGTGCACACATTAGGTTAGCACCAAAACACAAGCGCATGGCAACATAAACAAAAGAACATGGAGTCAATACAAATCAAAAGATGAAAGCAGAGGTAGGGAAAAAAGGGGGAAGGGGTTCATGAGACTAGGTTTCATGTATTTTAATCTCTTTAACTTTGAACTTATTATTCACATTATTCAGTAGCTTCTTCAGGACCCTGTTTACCCTGAAATTATAATACCAATAATAATAATAAAACACCATGAACATTAATGAATTTGATTTCATATCCCTCATAAGTCAAGAGAAACTAAAAATGAAGAATAACACTGGAAGCTAGTGTTCAATTGTAATGAGCTGATTGACACTCGCGTATCGTTAAAGTCTTCTCAGCATACAATGCAGATAAAAGGCGCATGAAAGGACCAGGAGAAAATGGGGTCTATATTATTCAGCAACTACAGTGAAACTAATAGGACCTGCTGAAGTCTCCTGCGAGTTTAATGAACAGCTAATACCTTTACATTAAGGTTAACTAACTGCTAATACCTTTATACATTAAAGCTTCTGGGTCCTGTAGAGTTGCTCATACTGTAAAATCCTTTCAACACCACTTAGTCCTGTTTGTCTTTACTCTTCTACACCTGTATACTGTAATGAATTATAATCCCCAGAACAGGATGTCTACCATTTTATGTCCGTTTCCTCTCAGGGATTCTTAGTAATGCTATTTCAGGGAACTTCTCTCTACCATTGTCTCCTCTGGCTTGCTCATTAGGGATCTAAATTTACATTCACATTCCTGTAAAGCTGCTTTGTAACAATATCTATTACTATCTAAAGTATGCAGATATAACTGATTTCTATATATATAGAGAGAGATATATAAAGTATCATTTTACATGATTCAACAATGAGAACTATTTTAAACAATCCATTTCCACATTCTACAGCAACCAATAACGCTTAACACCTTTTACCATTTACGCCCAGTGGGTTTAGTTGAGTATCACCATTTATATCATGGTACTATTGAATATTTGAGTCTGAATAGTTATGTGGCATTGATTAATTCTCTATAGCAGCATGTCTCTGACATTAGTGTCAGATTTGCAGTAAATTGCAGCTTTATATTAATGCACTAATCCATATTTTTATGTTATTGTTTCTATAGTGACTAATTTTTTGTACATAATTGTTGCTATAGTGAACATGTATGGAGTCTCCAGTGTGAATAATTTATAACAGACAGGGCTAAAGTCCCATTGCTAATTCTTTTCCTATAACGAGTCACCCTGTTGTGTTTTATTCTTTACTTACTTGCTGTTTATTAATGCATGCTTGTTACTATATTATAGATTTTCAGTCATATTTAATTCAGGTGTTTAATATTTTAACATATCAATTAATACAAGCTGTAATACAAATACATGCTGTAATTAATTACACTGTTATCATTACTTATGGTGTATTCATGATGTAGCTCATTAATGTTAATTGATTCAGTAAGTATTGTTAATTAAATAAAACTTAATTCCTTGTCTAATTAACCAGAACATATTAATCAAAGCATTAGTTCATATTGATAATGGTGGAATAAATGCTAGTTATTGCAGTTGTGGTTAATTGTTTCATGGATCTAATTACTTTGTTAACAGATTTATTGTTTATGAATGCTGAAGTCCATGTTTTTTTTTATTTTTGATATTCATTCGTCACTAACCCCTTGATCTTGGTCAGGGTCACAGTGGATACAAAGCATATCCTGGGAACACTGGGGGCAAGGCAGGAATACACCCTCGATGGGATGTGTGTCCAACCTTGTGAATGTTGCTACTAACTTGTCTTGTGCTCTTATAGGTAAAGGATAAAATTATACTTACCACACAATTGGTTTACTACTGATCACATGACATTGATTATCCGGTAACAATAAAACAGGTAGAAACTAACAGTGTGTCCAAAGTGGTGCCCTACTCACAATTTCCTACAAACCTAAGCCCATTACGGGTATTCAAATCATGTACCAGCTAGCTTGTCACTTAATGAGTGACACTTTAGCTTGTCACTCTAATCAATTCCATTGCATTGAAGAGTTCTCCACTGTGCTTTGAGAAACAACTACAACACAGCAAACCTAACTAGTACACTATAAAGTACACAGGCTAGATTTACATGCAATTTTGCACTTGTAATACATCTGACAATGTTCAGTTAATGTTCAGTTTTGCAAAGGTTGTAGCTCATCGTGCAAACTGCGCCTCTTTCCATGAGGCACAAATTGCAGTTTAAAATTCACTGTAAATGTTCAATCATAGAGCTGTCAAAGCTTGGGACTAAAGGGACATGCAAGTTCAGTAAGGAAGGTATAAATGTGTTGATAAATGAAGACTTTATTAAATGAAGACAAGTAAAGTGTGTGTAAGGCAAAATCATTTATTTTGTATAGAAAAGTATCATTAAACTGTGTTCATTTTTATGTGGTCAAGAAATTAGGAATGAATTAGGAATGTCACGTAAGCGACGTTTAGAGTGTTGTGTTTTATTAGGAGTGCAGAATTTGGCATACAAGTTCGTGACACATGCATTATGGCTACGGTTACCTGATCTGCACAAAAACGTCCAATGCAGAAGCATCTAGTTTGCCTGAAGTCATTTCACAAAGGCAATAAATAGTGTTGGTGTATAAAAACTGGAAGAAACATGGATGGCCAATTTACACCTGGTCTGGCGAGGCAAACAAAATCATGCACGAAGTTATCCAGCACTAACTGCCCGAAATTAATAAGTCAAACTTATTATGAAATAAGCCCTTAGTATTTATTAGTCAAACATTAAAGGAATACATGAAATACATTTTAAATGTTAACATGTAAATAATAAAAGTAGATTGATAAATTGCAAATTATTACATCCATATGTACATATAGATCATGCAACATATCATATGCTGCATTATTATAGTTTGAGCTGTGGTTCAAATTTCCAGTTTTGTTAAGAGATGCCAGGTTTACAGAACCTTTGCTGTTGATTGATTGGTAGACATGCTGGCCGTAAAATCCTGGCCCTGTTTATGAGACCTGTGGGTGAGAGGTGAATACACACGTACAGCAGGGCAGAGTTTCATTGAGAGGGAAAGTGACGGCGCTGCCAGCTCGATGCCATGAGGACTCAGTGGCTCTGTGACAACAGGAGGTGACAGGTTCAATCAACTGGTTGATCGGCAACTCCTGGCCTAATGCTCTTTCATGTCGGAGTGTGTCAGGTGCCACTGTATTGAGAGAGAGGGAGAGCGTGAGACAGAAAAGGAGGGGGAGTAACCCTTTAATAGAGATCCTGGATGCTGTAAAATAGATATGTTCTCCTGTTCTCTCCTAAATAGCTCAACGATCCCATCTCATTGTCTTCCTCTCTACAAGCCACAGCTTGGCACAGCAGAACTGCAGAGAAATTGAAAGTAATTTTGCTTTTTGTGACAAAATAGCTGCAGCATTGACTTTGCAGTCTTGCTCCATACTTCACCCAATAGAGCTTGGCACATTTCACACTCGATAGTGGTGTACAGAAAAGGGAGAAACGCTTCTGCAAATTCCCTGTTTAAAACGACCAAGCATGCCAGTTGGGCATGTAATGCAAATTAAATTACTTTTACAGAAAAGCTTATGGAAGTGAAAAAGAGGGATGAGGGAATGCTAAAGCCTCTGTTAACATGGTTCCAAATGTTGAAAAAAAAGAAATCTCTTGGGATACTAAAAAATCTTTCACGGCTCAAAATAAAATTAACGGGTGGTAAATTAAAGAAATATATTTCATTTCATCTTCAGTAAGTGCTTTATTCTGCTCAGGGTCAGGGTGAATCCAAAGCCTACCCCAGGAACTCTGGGCATGAGGCTGGACTATACCCTGGTCTGTTGTAGGGTATTCAGATTCTCATTCACACCTATGGGCAATTTAGTGTAGACAGTCCATGTGTTTTTTGGAGGTGAGAGAAAATTGGAAAACGTAGAGGAAACCCACATGAACACAGGGCGAACATGAAAAACTCCACCCAAACATTAACCTTAAATCAGGAATGAACTGGGGACTCTGTGAAGTGGCAATGCTATCTACATACTATTGCACTAAAAACACCAGGGTGGTAACAAACTAATTAACCAGAATCCTGCCTTTTACAGCACTAGGTGTAGACATCTATGGTAACTGCTTACATATGTGATTACTTCATTGTTGTCCTCGGCCAATTTTTTTCCCACCTTGGCTTAAAAAAATACATGAGGAAAGGTGTCCTGTATAGAAGGCTAGAGGTAGCATTACTGTTATCTGCAGATGATATTCTCTTGGTGCCACCCAAAGTGGACATCCAAAATGAACATGAATGTGCAACTGAAAATCAGCACCTCCATGTCCAAGGCCATGTTTCTGTTATGGAAAAAAGTGGGATGCTTCCTACAAGTGAGTGGAGAGACCTTGCCCCTGGTGGAGGAATTTAAGTATCTCAGGACCTTATTCACAAGCAATGGAAAAAGAGACCAACAAATGGATCGGGTCAGTGGAAGCAGTGTTACAGTGGTGAACAGCTCAGTTTGTGGACAAAACTCTGTTTCCTGGTCAATCTACATTCTCACATATGGTCACTAGCTGTGGCTAGTGACTGAAAGGATAAGTACATGAGTACAGGTGCTGGGAATTAGATTTTTCTGCAGGGTAGCTGGGCTTATTTTCCATTAAAGGGTGAGAAGCTTGGCAATCCAGGAGAGCCTCAGAGTAGAGAATTGAGAGGAACAAGTTGAGGTGGTTTGGGCAACTTACAAGTATGCCCCTTGGTCAGCCTCCACTAGAGTTGTACCAGGCACGTTCCACTGGATGGAAACCCCGTGTCAGACCCAGGACTTGTGAGAGAGATTAGATCTAACAGTTGGCTTAGGAACATCTAGGAGGAGCTAGAACTTGTTGTTGGGAAGAAGCCACCATGACCGCATCAGGACAAGCAGAAGAAATAAAAGAAAGATTTTATGATTAAGTGAAGAACTGTAATGGGGTTTTCCTTTGGAACTAGTGGAGCCTTTCTGTATGCTTGTTTCTTTGACAAGTACCAATAGCAAAGCCGTCACCTTGGCATCATGACATGATGTAGGTAACCCATAAAGGGGATTGTGAATCTTAAATAATACAACCTTGTTACATTATATTTGTCCTCTTTTCCACTCTGCTCTTCTGAGGAGTTGAAAAATAGGATCAAAAGATGAAGAAATGTACTGCACCAAACCTAATTCCATTTTTTTAAATCAAATTTGACACCTTCGGTAGACCAATTCTAGTGCTTGTCAGTTTCATAAATTTTTGGGAGTTGCTGAAGTTTGTTCAGTAACTAGTTCTGAAGGAAACCATTCAGGCTGTCTGGAACTTAAGGAAGTATAACTATTCGCCATAACCATGCAAGGTACTGCAGAAAGGTTGAATGAGCAGGAAAGACATCACTTTGGTTTTTGTGTGTGGGCTACAGTGGGTAGTTGGCATAAGCATATTGCAAATTCTCATTTGTACATGTTACCACCTAACAACATATAATCCTAATATAGTCCTTCCCAACTCAAACTGGACAGAAGACAATATAAAAAAAAAAACATAATACTAAAGGTCTCAATGCAACATACAGTCATTCTTTCTTTTGCACTTGATAATTACTAATGATCCCCACAGGAGCTATAGCTAATAGTAAGAAGTTAATAATGAAAATAAGTTTTAGCTTTAAGGGAAAAGGAAAGTCATAGAGTAAACAAGAGAGATGAATGAATTTATAGACATCAAAGTTTTTTCTTCTCATCTATCCAGACTATACCCCCCACCCCTTCAATTTCCCCATCCCTCGTTCGTCACATACTCGCAGCACCCCAGAATGGAGCTCACACAGATGTGGCAGCCTCATTTAAATATCAGTGTCCAAGCAGGGTGCATTTCCATCCAAACCAAGAAAGTGGCTCTGTCTCCTGCTTGGTCGACCGGAATGGAACATCCCGGTTCTGTCTGGCTCCAGAGGGAAAGGCTCTAAATATCCTACTTTTGTTTCCAGAAAGGTGAACAGGAATCTGATCCACATTCACAGCAGCACACCTGGTGCCTGATTAATGTCAGATGAGGATTAAAAACAAGTTGAGGAAAAATGTACAATAGTTCCTGTCATTCAAGGAATGGAAGACCGATCATAATGTTAGATCATAATGGTGGCCAGGATGTATGCTTTAAAAAAAATGTGAAGGGGCTATTCATTCATTTTTGGTGATCACTTTATCCTGGTAATATTTTTTCATGTACTCAGTAGACCTAACTCCGACAGAGGCAAACCCTGGCCTAGAGAGAATGGCCAGTCCTTTGTGCTTGTAATGTAATTCATACAGGACATGTCCTCACCAAATGTTATATAGAGACTCACTGCCTGTGTTAAACAGCTGAGCCTGTCCCATGATTCTCCTTAGCTGAGTTGGCCTGTTTAAAAATTCATTTGTTTTAGCCTCCCCCTTTTGTTTCCTCATTTCACAATTTACTCTAATTGCCAGAAGGCACTTGGTCGTCAGGTCATCTATTCTCATCAGCCTGGAGATCCCCGTTGCTCTGATCCTGACACTACTGCTGCCTTTCTATTTCAGCTGTCAGCAGTCAGCATACAGCCAATTGACTTTCTCACATTCTGCTAGGCAAGACTGCAGCTCTTAGCATTTCATGAAATGGTTTAAAACTAAAGGAGGATACATTACTTTTGGCCATATATGTGGACACCTAACCTTCACATCCATATGGATCCATTCAAAAACTATGGGCATTAACACAGAGTTCATCCCCCTTTTAATGTTATAATAACCTACGATCATCTGGGAAGGCTTTCCTCTAGATTTAGTTTTTCCAGTCCGAACCATGTCTTTATGGACCTTGCTTTGTGCACAGAGGCACTGTCATGCTGGAACATGTTTGGGGCCCTTCAGTTCCAGCGAAGGGAAATCTTAATGTTAAAGTACACAAAGAGATTCTATACAATTGTGTGCTTCCAGTTTTGGGTGTGATGGCCCGGTGTCCACAAACTTTTGGCCGTATAGTGTATTTCATAAATAATAGAATGGTAATAGAGGTTATTTTGGCCATTTAAATTTCATAAAATAAAAGAATAAATATTAATTAATATTCTGTCCAAAAGGTGCAGAAAGTGTTTTTTTTTATGTTTATTTTTTGTACCTCTACTTTCTCCCATTTTAATCATTTGCCAATTCAAACCCATTAACTAGCTCTCCACTATCACACGACAGCTACCAACCAGGGAGGTGAAGGATACAACATGCTTCCTCCAAGACACATCATCAGCCACGGCCTCTTTTCAAACCACTGTTCATGATGCGTCACAGTGCAGCTGCACACACTCGGAGGAAATCCCTATCCGCCGTCTTCCGCATACATGAGATCACAGCTGGCCACTACTGGCTAGCATCGCTTTGATTGATGGGGAGACAATAAAGCCATCTCTCCTACCCAGACAGTATTCCCAGTTATGCTCTATTAGACTCCATGGATAACTGCAGCATTATCAGGTTTGAAACCTTTTCTGTTGCACCACTTTGGATGCCTAGACTGTTGTTTTTTTTATGTGAAACTTGCTAAATTGCTAAATATCTACTAAAAATGGCTTGACCAGTCAAACTGGCCATGACAGGAAATTAGATGAAATACTTATAGGAAAAACAGTGTGAAATTAGTTTAGTTATTCATAAAACAAATCTGCAAAATGTGAAAACACTGCGCATTGTGGGGCTGACACCAAGCTGGACTACTCACACTCACCACAAGCAATTCCACCTTTGTAATTTATAAGCTGTGAATTATTTGTTATGGTTTCTTTCCTTTTTTCTTTTTCTTTTGTTCCAGTTATTTTCTGAAGTAAACCACATGAAGCAAATGTGCTGTTGAATAGGCTAACTGTTGCCAGGATACTCAGATTAATTACTGAAATGAACCGTCTGTCTATAATGACCACTATGATGATAAACTACTTAGAATGTGTTTGAGTTTCAATCCTGATCTCATACCTGATCGCAGATATTGAGAAAGCACTAATTTAATGAAACACAAGGATTAGTCATCATAGGTTTTATTTCTTCCTAGCTATTATATCTGTAAATGGTATTAGTTGTGTGCTAACTAAATTAGGGTCATTTTAGAGTTATTAGACTTCTGAATAATTTGTTGAGTTACAAAGAAATAAATTCATAATAATTCATAATTGTCTGATTATTGTTTAATTGGATTTTAAGCCTGGTTGTACGATCAGTGACTCAGTAAATAAAAATGATTCAACACTTAGCCTGAATTAACAGTTATTGAAGCAGTAAACTGTGTGTTCATGTTAACAAATGCATGACTTAATTTGAATGAACTCTAAGTTTGGAGCAAATCCTCACTACTCTGAATTTAATTTAATTCAATTGAATTATATTTGTATAACACTTTTAACAATGGACATTGCCCATCTAATTTACCATTTACCATCCAAAATGCAAAATGAACCATCAGTTAACATTTAATATTAAAAGACTGAATTTCTGTCAGCAACCACTCAGGTTTAAAAACACACTTCTTTTTCCAGTAGGTTCTTATAGTATGAATAATCATTGTTACGTGACATTGGTTTAGATGGGAGGACTAAAATCATCAATGTTGCAGTCTCATCAATGACGTAATAAGGATATTGTGAGGTAAACTATTACACACACACACACACTTAAAAGTAGATAGGCATCTGAATTCTTAATTTTTATACTTTACAGTGTTTCAAGTCGGTACTGACCTATTGGATTCCCATGATAACTAGAATGACATAACCATTATTGGCGGATTTACCGATAATACTATATTTTATCAGAACACCATTTGGATTTCAGAAGAGGTCCAGTTTAGTCACTAGCTCCTGGCTCCACTTATGCAGTTGTAAAAGTTGAGGTATTAGTCATAGGACCATATGTCTAAGCTAAGATCCTCTACCTGATGAAAACAAATGGTTTAGTCATAGTGGTCATAATGTCATTTAGTCATAAGCCGGAATTTTTAACTATAATTAGCATCAATGCTGCCTGTATGACATGAAATGTTATATAATGTACAATTGAGAGGTCATATGGACACAAAGACAGTACCACATTGTGTTATGATTTACAGTACGGCAAATCTTCCAGACCTTAAAATGCGGAGGATGGGGCACACTAGTGTACACTATCCTCACCATTAGGCGTTTAATAATTCTATCTCTCTCTCGCTTTCTCTCTCTCTCTCTCTCTCTCTCTCTCTCTCTCTCTCTCTTTCTTTTCATTTCTTTTCTTTTGTCTCATTGGTCATTTGACATTTACACAGCACATGCTCACTGTTTCCCTCCCTATTTCAAAACCACTTCAATTATTCCCCTGCTCATTAAAAGGCAGTCAGCTACTCCTTGAACTCTGAACTGTAATAAAAGTTGGTAAAGGTTGATTTGACTCATAAATCCAAGAACAAACAAGGCCAAAAAAATTGCCCAGAGATTGCACTTCCTATAACACTTTTTTAAGCAGAAGTTTTTTTTTTCCTTCACATCTATAATAAGTACAGATTTCAATTGATCTAGTGTGACATTTAAAAAAAAAATCATTAATGAGTGACATTTAATTTTGAGTGAAAGTCTCTTCTTACTGCTATTGATGAGATTGAATTCGGAATCAATCTGACTTGCTGCATTGCTTTAGGACATCATGGTGGTCAGTGCATGTCAATGTCACTAAATATACACTTTGGATATTACTGCTGGGAAAAACCTGATGGATCAGGATGAATCCACTGGACAAACTGTGTGTGCATAAGCACTGATATTACACTATTGCTGCTGAAATAAAACATTGCAGTATGACTAACTGTGATTTTCTCAGACAGTAAATGTCCAGATTTGATCAAGTTGTTGGATAGTTACATGATACAGGACATAATCCTAATCAGCTGAGTTTGTAATCAGATACTGGCTGTCAAAATGTCCATGATGCTCCTGCATCCTCATATCATCATCAAAACAGAGAAGAGCACTCGTACAGGTGGCAGTGGATAAAGTTTTTGAAAATGTTTAAATGACTTAACAAGAAATGTAGCCAACCAAACAGAACTGCTGTATTACAAGCCAAAGGTGCTTTAATAAAGAATTAGTTAAGGAGTGTGCACACTTGTACAACCAGGTTATTGTAAGTTTTTTTCACTTGAAATTTTATTGGTTGCTATATCACATTCTTCTTCTTCTTCTTCTTCTTNTTCCCTTCAGGGGTCGCCCCAGCGAATCATCACTCTCCACCTATCCCTATCTAATGCATCACATTAAAGGTGAAAAAGGATCTGACATGATTGAAATGCTCCATGTTTTTTACATCACCAAAACCTACCATTTTAACAGGGGTGCGTAGACTTTTTATATCCACTGGACATCAATTTCAGTTCAGGAATGTCTGTAGTTTATAGTCTATAGTCTGTAGTCTATAATAGAAAATGACAAAATTGGACCATGTGTAAGGTTTTCCCAGGATGGCACACATTTTCAGTACACTATATACACAAATAGCCAGACACAATATGGAATATACACAAATATATAAATATACATGTTGTAAAATACACAATGTACACCCATCTGCAACAGAACAAGGCATGCCAACACATGGATGCTCATTTGAGTGAATGAAAAAAGCATATAAAGTTGCGAGTTTGTGTGAATGTTGTGACTGTAAGACTGTAAAATGTCACTTAATGTAATTTTTTTTTAAGATATTAAAAAAAAATCAGTCTCATATGATGCCTGAGAAAAATAATTTGACCTGTGAAGGGCCAGTGTTTGTAAAAATAATATCTGTAGTCAATAGAACCCAATTAATCTTTAGCATGAACATTTAGCATCCCGTCCTCTAAGGAAATGTCTCTACATGGAAGACACAACAATATGGTTTGGTAAAGTGTAAAGTGTCCATCTGTCATCATACCTTCTGTGGAGTGTATTTATTTCTGATACTTCTCCTCATAGGTGTTTTTTTTTTGTCTCTTTTTTTTTTCCAAAAAAGCCCCATGTCTAGCTGTACCTCAAAGCACATTTTCTGAAACAGAATAATAACAAACCAATCTGTTTCTCTTTCTGTTTCCGTATCTCTGTCATGCATCTCTCTTTGCCATTTACACCGCTGTGCTCCTGACTTCTGTTGAAGAGCCTTCAGCCATGCCACGTTGCGTAATGGAAAACTACTGCCACTGCTGTTCTAACTGAATTACTCTCTTCACCACTGTCTATACTTACTTTACCTTCTATTAAAGGCGCCTTATTATGAGGATAGTGGATGTGCAGAGGTTAGAGGTCGGTGCTAATAACAATAATGAAATTGTGAGCTTGATTCCTGTGATTGACAGAGGAACCTTGGACAGCGCTCTTATCTTAAAGGTATATGTAAATGCATAGGAACATCTGTAGACCTGCTCATTCATGCATGGCAGCAGCGCATTGAATAAAATCATGCAGATATAGGTTAGTTATTGTTCACATCAAAACATCAAAATTGGAGAGAAAAGGTGATCCAATGCTTTGTTGGTGCCAGACCAGCTGGTTTGGGTATCCAGGAAACTGCTGATTTCTTGGGATTTTCACACACACCTGTCTCAGAGTTTACATGGAATGGTGTGGGGAAAAAATCCTGAGTCCACTGAGGAGCAGTTCAGTGGCAGGACCAACACATTGCTGGTAAACGAGGCTGGTTGGACTGACTGGTTTGAGATGTCAGAAAGGCTACAGTTAACAGGAATAACCACTCTTTACAGCTGTGCTGAGCAGAAAAGGATCTCAGAACATGCAACACACGGAACCTACAGAAGGCTATGTCATGTCGGTAAAATATATTTGTTTTCTTAAAGTAGAGATATCAGAGATACGTACTAATAATGACTGAAAAGCCAACAAGATTTTGAGAACAATTAAGCTGTAGCAACATCCGACGGGTTTCCAAGGCCGGCACATACGGTATATTTCAGATAATTTTATATTACATATTATATAAAGTCATTAACCTTGCTGTTCTCAGAAACAATATTGAATTAGAAAACTGTGAATATTATACTTAATTTCAAAACTTCAAATCACTGCTAGCAGTTTGTAATTAAGGTTCTGTAGAACCTTATTTTGTTCAAATTTGTTTATCTGGCTTATTTTCTCACAACCTGGGAATAAAACTTTGTTTTTTTTAATGTCAGTTTCCTAGCTCAAGGTAATGACCTGTATAGCTTGGTAGCATTTTTCTTTAATCATAAACCATGCATATGAATTTCAAAAAGGGTTTCGGGGCAAAAAAAAAAGAAGCAAAAAGAAGCTAGCAAAAAGGCAATTGCACTATCTAGCGC
Source organism: Pangasius macronema (assembly GCA_037577455.1). Taxonomy (NCBI): domain Eukaryota; kingdom Metazoa; phylum Chordata; class Actinopteri; order Siluriformes; family Pangasiidae; genus Pangasius; species Pangasius macronema. The sequence continues at coordinate 22,927,468 of CM074950.1, forward strand.
TCTATCCCTTTATCCATAATACATAGGTGTGAAAGTACACCATGCGTGAAGGGTGATTTACCTGTAAAGAGCAAAGGGAATAACACGCATGGCATTTGTGATGATAAAATGTTAAATATTTCAAAGCATTCTGCCTTTTCTAGTAATTTTTTTTATATAAAAATCCACTGAAACAGGACTGCTATAACAATAAAATGTTAATAAAATTCAGAAAGTTGCAATATGACCTGTGGCATGGACTAGTGAAATAGTTTTATACTCTTATATCCAGATCCCTCCATGGTACAGAAATAAGATTAAATATGGGAGCCCTGCAGGTTTGAATATCCTTGCCCTTGTACTGCATGCTGAATAAAGCCGAATCAAAATGACAGATAGATAATATGAAAAAAAGATGATCTGACATCTCCAACTCAGAGTGTTTTGGCTTACGTTTTAGTTCAATTCTTAAATCTGGGAACTCAGCTCTTTACGGAATAGATCATAAATATTCTACATGGCATCAGCGTCCATGTAATGAAGGAGTTCTACTTGGAGTGGAAGGTTATAAGAGCTTATAAAAGTGTTTATAGCACTCTTGAAGACTAGCACTTACTCCAGGTTTTATGATGGCTCTACATTACTGCTCGGGTCATTTGGGGCATTGTTGTCTTGCGGCACGTGTATCAGCGTTGACTCCTTTAAAGGGAAATGGTCATATTTGGTTATTTTTCAGTAGTGGAACATGTACAGTATTTACAGGATGTTGGAGAATATCCAGAGAAAAAAAAATTGACCAATGCTGTCTGCAGGGTTTGGCTAATTGGATTTACCCAGCTCATCCTAGTCATCAGCTAGTATTAAATATTAGCAAAAAGCATCGACTTTGCACCCACTATTAGCAGCATTTTCTGTCAAGCCAACAATTCAGTCTCTATCTCTATCAAAGATGGCTGTGGGTGACAAACGGGCTGATCAGAAACTGCTGATCTCCTCAGATTTTCACACACAATAAAGAGTTCAGAAGAGAAGAGCCAGACTGATTCCAGCTAGCAGAAATTCTACAGCTAACACAAATTACCACCCTACAATCATGGTGAGCAGAAAAGCATCTCAGAATGCGCATGTCGACCCCTGAGGTGGATGGGCTACAATGGCAGAAGACGACATCGGGTTTCAGCCGGGAACAGGATTCTGAGGCTACAGTGGCTCAGAAAGTAGCTTCTGGAATAAGATTGCTAAGTACAACAAATCACACGGCTAGGCAATGGGTTCAGGCTTGGTATTTATTTATTTATTTTTGACTTTTTCTGTTCTTTGTTTGGTTTCAGAAAAAAAGCAGCACCTGGAGTGCCAGGAAAAAAAAAAAAACATAACGGTCTTACAGATCCTAGCTAATATTGGCAAGCTAACTAGCCTCGCTTGCTATTTAGATTACATTTGTATAATCTGTAATAAAGATGGAATAAAGATTGGTTTACCTCTGGCGATGAGGAGGTTGTTTGTCTTCACTGTAGTTTTGGAGGCAGAACATCGAGAGATTTTTGAGCAGCTTGTGTGACTTGACGTTATGCAGCCACAGTTAAAGAGGGATGTCACACCATGTACTAGAGAATGGCCCAAAAATAGGTGCTATTCTTTTTAGTTGTGTTGCAAAATTGAAATATTGGCATTGAAATATTTTGATTCTATAAATCGTAAATCTGTGTATATTCACGCATTAACTATGTGAATTCTTTACCAGCACTTTAGCCTCCATATTTGTTTTTGTTTTTTTTCTTACTTGTAACCCCAACTTGCGACCTGATAGGTCGGGAGGTAAGAAAGTGTTTGATGTCATGCCGCCGTGAGGAAATGATGCAGATGGCAGTGCTGTTGGTCTGTCAAATAAATGCATGTAAATATAATTGTAGTTCTCGCTAAATAGCTGGGGATCTGCAGACCTTTGATTTGCCATTTGAGTCTAATTCCATTGAATACAATGTTAGTAATAGCGCTTACAGACACAGCTTTAGAAATGGCAGAAGGATTTCAGATATTTGGTGTTCTCTTTACTTTAATCTCTCCTACACGCACAGCCTACGTAGCAACAGTTATTAGTCATTCCAGGTGGTTTATCCATTGATCTGTTATTTCTCTCTGCGTTTGGTGCTGCAGTATCTTGTGAGTGTGTTCTGTATCTCTCTCCACACATACATCAGTGTGTACTCCATGTGCCGAGTGGAGGAGAGCAGTGACTAATGGGGGGATTGTATCAGTTTTCTCCCAGTGCTGAGCCTGAATCTATTCTCTGCTATTTTTTTTTTCTCCTCCAGCTCTGCTAAACTCCGCGCTCCCAGAATGGAGTTCTCATTCTCTAGGGGAGCGGCTGTATGGCATAATGTTTTTGTCTTGAGAATGAGTCCTCTCCCGCTGTGTGCTGGCTGGTGAGTGTGTGTGAGTGTGTGCGTGAGAGCCCATGCCGAGGCTACGGACATGGCTGACTGGCTTTAGGCTAACAGATATGAACCTGCAGCAGGGATGACAGGCACTGAGAAGGCCTTGATGAGGCTATGACTATGACACCCGCTGTCTGGGTGATGGGTGATGTGGCCCAATCCTCCAACACACACACACACACACACACACACACACACACACACACACANAGCTCAGCCTCACTCCCAGCTCATACAAAAAGTGTGTTGATGACCCAACACAGTCCCACGATTGCAAATGTGTCCAAACTGAAACAAACCAACTTGGCAGAAATTTATTATTGGTTAAATATTGGGAAAAAAATGGACTAGGGGTTACCAGGCATAGCTGTTCTACTCTTCTTGTTTTGATCATCAATGTTTCAGATTTTTGGAAAAATGTATCTTTAATTATCTATAACACACTATAGTTGTAATAACTATCAAAACTCAAAAGAATTTTTTTGTCTGCTAGCGACCAGTACATTATCTGAAACTTTGAACAAGGATTTAAGCTCCACCCAGTTATAAACCATCATATGTCCCTAAAAAGCTTGTTTCCTTTAAACATGTGTGTCAATTTCCTTTATAAACCTTATAAAGTATACATACTAGAGTGGAAATACATTCAATTATGTTGCAGACTTGCAGCAAAAGGTAGTTCTACAAAGTATTGACTCTGGGAGCTGAATACAAGTGCACGTCACACTTTTCAGATATTTATTTGTAAAACATTTTGGACACCATTTATCATTTTCCTTCCACTTCACAATTATGTGCCACTTTGTGTTGGTCACATAAAATCCCAATAAAATACATTTTTGTTTGTGGTTATAACGTGACAAAATGTGGAAAAGTTCAGTGGGTATGAATACTTTTGCAAAGCACTTTACATTTACCTGTGAGGGACCCGAGAGAGCTCATAAACTGATGGCACCATCGGTCATTGGTAATTTCTCTGTAGTTAATATAAAAGTCGGCCTTTAAGGGTATAAATTCCTCTAATGACTTGATTGTGTTAGTAAAACCAAAGTTAATTATATTTTGGTATAGTGGAGGAGTTTAAGTACCTTGGAATCTTATTTATGAGACCGACAAAGGGATCGGGGCAACAGCAGCAGTGTTACAGCTACTGTTACAGTCTGTGAAGGTGAAGCAGGAGCTCAGTTTGCAGAAAAAAATCTATACTTACTGATCAATCTACATCCATATCCTCATCTATGGCCTGTGGGTAGTGAACAAGACAATATGGTCTTGAATACAGGTGGCGTAAATGAGGTTCCTCCACAGGGTTGTTGGGCTTACGGTCTGTGACAGGGCAAGGAGCTTGATGATCCACAAAATCCTCGGAGCTGAGCCAGTGCTCCTTTACCGTGGTGGTTTGGGAAACTTGCAATAATGATCTCTGGTCAACGCCTGGTAGAACTGTATCAGGCAAATCCTTCAGGCCAGAGACCCTGGGGTAGGCCAAGGACCTTCTAGAGAGATTATATCACACAGTTGGTTTAGGAACATCTGTGGACTGGGGATAAAGAAGTCTGGACTGACCTTATCAGCCTTTTGCCACCATGACCCTCATCAAGAAAAGCAGGAGGTAAATTTTGTGATGCACCAATGCCAAACACACAATACTGCACTAGGTAGAATTGCTGCCTCACAGCTCCAGTATCCCTGGTTTGATCCTGAGCTTGGGTTATTGTTTATTCTAAGTTTTGCATGCTCTCCCTGTGAGGTCACCGCAAAGGAAACTAACCGGTAAGATTCAACGGGGAGTCACACTTACTCATATGTTTACACACACACACACCTGCCCTGCGATTGATTCCCATTCAGGGTGTATACTTGCCTTGCACTCAGTGTTCCCAGGATAGGCACCAGATCTTCTGAGACTCGGACCAGGATAAAACAGTTACTGGAGGATGAAGGAATAATGCCAAATATACAAGCAAATATAAGCTTTCCACAGGCTATAATCTTCTTGAACAAGAATCACATCCCATCTCTGTAACCTGACATTTAATTGGACTGACATTTAAAATTTACATTTAACAGCCCATTGCACGGTAATTATTCGTAACAACTTTACTGTAGTTTGTGTAAATCATTGTAGATATATTGTGTGTATCGTGTTCTCTTTTGATGACTACGGCACCAAGACAAATTCCATGTACACTTGTACTTGGAGAATAAAAGATTCTGATTTATAAATATCTTTCAAGTGAAGGTTTTTGGTCTTCTAACACAGTGGAATCAGCTGATGCTGGATGTAAGTCTTTCTTTTTTTTAACCATATTTTCTCCCAATTTGGTCATTTACCAATTCCCGCATACCAGCCCTCCCTGCTCATGCAACAACTACACACCAGGGAGGGTTAAGGCCCATGATTCCCCTGAGATGCATGAAGCCATCCACTTCTTGATTTTAACTGTTGCTCATGCTACATCGGTGTAGCTTCACACACTCAGAGTGATTGCTTCCCTCTTCTGCATGCATGAGAGTCATCACAGTCTGCCACAATTGGCTAGTTTCACTCTGATTGACAGGGAAGAGAGTATAACATCCCTCCCACCCAGACAGAATGGCCTATATTGGTCTCTTGGACTCCGGGCCACAGAAGGCATTATCAGGATTTGAACTTGCACTCTGCTGACAACATGGCAAACACTTTTCTGTCACGCTCTTCTTTCTTTCTGTTGTGTGTTTTCTGAAAAGAATAGCCAGTAGCAGGGAATAAAAACACAGTCAGACATGCTCAACATACATAAAGACACCATACTGTACATGGTCCAAAAACAGACAAAGGTCAAATCCAGAAGGTCTATCACACTAGACTGAAACTAGACACATGCAATATTTTTTTACAAAGACAGATAACACAAAACAGTGGTGATTATCGCCTGTACATGTACAGAACACTGATTTTATTTCTTTACATATCCTGGCTCGTTAGAAAGCTGGGGTCAGAGCATGGGGTCAGCCATGATATGGCCCCCCTGGAGCAAAGAGGGTTAAGGCCTTGTGAAAGGGCTGCACAGTGGGTGCCAGGGAAACATACAGTGCTCGGTACAGTGGAGGATAGTTTGACATGAAAGATTTGCCTTGTCTTACTGTTCTGAATGTTTCATATCTTCAAACTCACCTTATCGTTGGAGATTAATGTATATATTTATTATTATTTAATGCATTATGTAGTATGTATTTTTAATACAATTTATTGTTTTAATGATAAGATCATGTACAATCTTTATTTCATAACAGTTCCGTTGGTATTCCAGTATTTTCAAAACTTTACCTGCATGCAAACATTTGTGGATAATTGAAGACCTGAAAGTATACACCAGCTGCATCCCTGAAATTCTCAGCTGTATTTATCTGCTTCTTTTTTTGGGGGGATCTTCCACAATGGGACAGTCTTAAGTGATTCAAGAAATGCAGCCTACTTCAGGTGCATGGCTATTGACCAATGACAGGGTTCAGGACAGATCAGATGACACTGATAAGGCAGAGCTGGAGAAGAAAACAGGAACAAAACAGGAAAAGTTTATGACCGGTCATTGTACACATGTAAGGGGTTCTGTTGGGTGGTGCAACTACCAAACAGCACCACCTGAAATTCTTCAACATTGTTCAATGATCACATATTGGAGACAGATGGTTTTTGAATGTAAACAATGTAAATAGGAACTGGAAATGCTCCATACCATTTTTGGTAGTTTGCCAATAATTAGATTTTCTTACAATAAGTTAGGTAGGAGCCAGTGCACTTAACCCTGTCCTTCTATTGTTCCCTGACAGGTGTTGGCACTGCATGGATATTAGGGATGTAACTGAATATGAATACATTATTCGGATTGAACAGATAGAACAGATGTGTTAAGGTAACAGTGAATTTTGTGGGCCTAGAAAGTCCATTTGTCATTATTTATAATGGATGACTCTTGGGAAAAGGCTGTTTCAATCATGATGTGCGAAATTGATTTGCACATTAATGCAAAAATAAAGATTTTTTCGAAGCATTTTGATGACTATGTTTCAAAGCAAACAGCTGATGTAGATGGTTTTATTATCTGAAACATGAACATAGGTTGTTGTGAAGGACACTACCTGTTTTTAAAAATGTATTTTACCTTTAATTTACATATGCATTTCTAAATATATTAACAGTGGGACACAAATGGAGCGCCAGTTGTAGAGTCAGATGGAATGCTACAGTTCCCATATTATTGGCACCCATGAAAGAAGGCTTCACCACCTCATAAATCTCAATTTAAACCCCACTCTGTACTGAAGGCTAGCCTACTTTCCCACATCACATATATTTGGCTTAAAAATGATTCCCTGCCCTATAAAGTTCAGCTACCGCTGAGCACGTTGTAAAATATTGCTGCAAATGTTATTTTTATAAATTAGGATTTTAAATTTTACAGAGTAAGCATGTAAGCAATGTAAGCTGATGCCTCATTGATGTGCTTTAGGCCTCGTAAAACTGAAACCTCATACAAGTTGACCGGCTGTGGTAAAAGCCAGGAGGAGGCAGAGAGTGAGGAGTGAAGGATGAGAGCAGTGCTGTGATGACCCACATTGGAGCAACTGCTACTGAATACACAATGAAGCATTTTGCCCTGTTAGCATCCCACTGGGGAAGTGAAGGGGACTGGGGATGTGCAGTTAGTCAGCTAGCGTGGCTGCTAATTTCACTGCAATTCTATTACACTTGTTTATGGCTGCTGGCACAACAATACTTTAGCACTTTAGCTGAGGAATAAAGGGTGTGTAATAAGTTAGCACTTTAGCTCTGGGAGAAAGTATGTGTGTGATAGAGGATGGCCGCTGCTTAGCATAGTACAAAGAGACAGTGCGAAGAAAAGCAGATAGTGATTACAAAGAGCTGGAAAGAAAACGGAAATAAAGAGTGAGAAAGGTAGCAGGATAGTTCAAAGAGCAGAAAAGAGAAAGGGCAGAAGAGGATACACAAGTACATGTTCACCCTCTTTTCCCTTTCACCTCTCTTTTTTTTTCAAATCGCTCTCTCACACACAAACTCATGCCTGAGGCACACAGTCAAGTGTTATAGGTAAGAATGAGAAAAGCAAGTGCACTACTTATGCTGTGGCTGTGTGTACGAACAGGAGCACTAAGCTCCCTGTCTTTCAAAGATAAAAATACAGTAACATGAGACTTGATTTTTTGGTCTCCATATCTGAATACTTGTTGTTAACAAATGGATTATTTTGGACTTTTGTGCAACTACGCACAACAGCGCCACCAATGGTTGTAAGAAAAAATAAATGGTGTGGTATGAAGAGGCGAGGCTGAGGCTGATTTCTTTAGAGCCCAACCTGTAGATTCATGCTGTGACATTCGTGTCAGATGATTACACAGAGTGACACCCCCCCCCCACCCCCCCCAGCATGCTTTGTTGACACAATCATAACACATCAGCTGTGATTGACAAGGTGTGTGTGAAATACAGACATGGACGCAATGAATATGAATGAGGTGGATTATTTATTTTATCACCCTTTTTTTCCCAAAATGCATTTGAAGGAAAAACTAAAAGCAGACAGACTAAATATTCATTGTCCAATTAAAGTACAAATTACACAAAAGGACAGACTGTAAATTTAGTGTTTTTGGTTTGAACGAAAAGGGTACAACAGTTTTCTGTGGCATTTGAAGGAAACACATGGCATTAGGAACTTGAAAAAGAAGAAATGACTAATGCAGCTGTCTATTTGTCATTATGTGTGTGTGTGTGTGTGTGTGTGTGTGTGTGTGTGTGTGTGTGTGTGTGTGTGTGTGTGTGACGTCTCTGATGAGC
>CM074950.1:22948021-22966587 GCA_037577455.1 Pangasius macronema
GCTAGCTAGACTTAGCCTCAGATATGCATAGATCCTCAGGTGAAAGCCCCTACATTTATCCTACAGTAGGAGACATGCACTGTGCTGTGAGATTACAGCCAGAGCTTATATTGAGCAAGTTAACATTAGGTGACTAGTTTGTTCTGTTTGTGACCTTCAGCAATGCACAAACACTGCTCTTGGATCAGGCAGTCACAATGAGAGCTAACCCGCTGACAGTAGCTAAAAAACAAACTCCTGCTGAGAGGGTTTGCGCTTTCATCTGGTATTCGGTAACTTCGATGGTCACATTGATGTGCATAGAGTTATTTTATTCTCAGGACACTTTTCTAATACTGAGCAGTTGCAAGTCGGGAATACTTGAGTCATGTTCAATTTGGTTCAAGTGATCTGGTTTGGGATGCAGTTTGGAATGTGAATTACTTGGCACAATTTTTTCTATCAGGGAGGGTAAAATTCTAAAATTGTACATCCTGTAACTTAAATCTAATACTGGGATTGCTTGCATATTATCACAATATGTAAAGTATGAAAAAAGGTGCATCATATGCAACTGGTTCTGCTTAAACACAAGCATATTCATCACAGTTTGTATGTTGATAACAAGACCAAAGGGACATTAATAAGCAAAGTGATGTCATCCACATAAAAGAAATGGATTGAATACTTCTGTGTGAAAACAATGCTCCACTAATACATTGATGATGCCTTACCTCTGAGTGCAGACTCATTGATAAGTATGTTTAAAAATGCCCCAGATTTATGTAAGATTACTTTGTTTAGATGGACTCCAGCACAGCATGATATCTCTAAAGAGTAATAATCTCTTGTGGTTGAAGGATAAGTAATTGTTGTCATTGTTACAATGAACATGTTCTCAAAAGGGGGTTGGGTGTTGCAGTAGTTACACACAAATTGAATAATCAATACATTTCATTAACAAGTAAATCTTTTCTCGATACTATAACACTCCCAGAGATGAACTCCCAGGGAGCTAGATGGGAAATGTCCTTCAGGCTACTACAAAGATTGAGGGTATGGACTTGCGAGACAAACAAGGTTTTATAAAAAAATAAAAAAGGCATCATGTGGCATTTGCCTAGTGAGAGAAGGACAGTCAGTGTTTCTCTGATAAAGTGATCAGAAATGAGTAAGAAAGAATGTTGAAGACAAAATGAGAGAAATACAATAACAGGACACCATGGACACCAAACAGGACAGACATACTGAATTTAACGTACTAGCAATTTTCCCAAGAACACTGCATTCTCAGCCTCATCTACTACTAAGCATCTCCTTTAATAACACTTGTACAGACAACCTTAGATCTTTGCTGTCTCATGGTAGGAAAAGGTTAAAGATCTGAGATACAACTATTTTCTGAAAGGTCAAAAATACTTGTCGGGAGCTTCAAGTATGTGCTCAGTCATAAAACATTTCAAAATGATAGTTTGATATACAGACAGATATGTGCAGCCAGTTGTACCAGTTGAACATAAGTTTATCCACACCAAACAGCTAATTGTAATTGTATAAATGTTGAAACTACCTCACTTGGTGCAATAGTCTGTAAAAAAAACAAAAAAAAAAACGCAGTGGCCATTGTCATTCAAACTAGGCTACGATATAACTTGGTGCAACTGAGTAATGGATCTGAATTGTTCCCTTAAAGCAGATGGGAAAACTCACATTTCATTTATGCTTACTGCTCTTTCACAATTCTTTGTGCAAAACAATGGTTATTGGTGTAATTAGCAAACCCCAGTTTGTCAGTGTGGTCCATTTCCTTCTGTCATCAAACTACAGTGTAAATTTGCAGAGAAAATTGATAGTTTGTCCTTCTGCTTGGTTCAGTGCTCGCTCTGTTGGTTTTGTATATAGATGAGTTTTCATCAGTCATCTTTGTCGGTGATGTGTAGAATAAGAATTTAGACACTTTTTAATTTTTTTCTGGCTTTAGCGAGTTGGTCAGGGTTGAAGGTTGTAATTCATACTACAACAGATAATTGAAAAATAATCGATAGTGAATGCTAGTTCTATAATTAGTCAATATTCAATTGTATAACTATGTTTTGTCTGGTTGGTTCCATGAAGGTCTGGTCTGTCTGCAACTTGCACACAAGTTTCAAAGCCATGCGTTGGGCTGAAAGGTTTAAGTACTTGTGTAGTGCAATGTAAAAACCTTTAAGTAGTATGTTCTCCATTAATGTTCTTCCTAGAAATCATATACACAATGTACACACTGTTTTTTTCGCCTTTTTTTCTGCCAGAAGGGTTCCTAGGGCTAGAGTGGGAGATTTTTACTTTCATTCAGGCTTGAGCGAGTGGTCAAACAAAGAAATGAAACCACAAGTTTGGGTTTATTTGGTGCTTTGGGTTTAAATCTGGATATGGTTGTGAATATTTGGAGCACCTAACAGGCACAGATAGTAGCATTTTGTTAGACCCCAAGTTCCTACATATTTGCAGTGGAATGTATAATGATGTGTTCCAGTTCACACTGAGTGCCTTCTGGTTCGATAAACGCTTTGTGATCAGTGACACACCTCAGAATCCAGCAAAACACTCCGGCAGAAACCGAACACATTGGCCACCCTGTATGACATACTGTATGCATGCAATGTCAAAACTGGATGTCCTCTGGAGCGAGTAACCCAAATGAGGAGAACAAAGAAAAGTCAGTGGAGAGATGGTGGCAGATGGAGAGAACAAGGGGAAAATGTTCCACCTCAAGGAAGTCCATGAGCAGCATGTGGCATGTTCTTGCAAACAAGAGACTGGGGGTGCATGCATCTGGAGTCGGATCACATAGCACCGTGGACCACATTCAATCTGGGAAAGAGAGAAAGCAAGCAGCATCGAGGGGGTGTGAGGATACAGGCAGACAGAGAAAGAATGCCAAGTAGAAAGTCTTTCACCCCCTGTGTTTTGCCCAGCAGAGATGTTGCGCCTGGGGGAATCAGCTGAGGGCACACAGAGAGCCACAGGACGCCTTAAACTCTGAATCAAAGGCGGCTGCTTTCTCTGTTATAGGGTTTAGTCTGTTACATCTCCCTCCCTCTAACACAGAGGAAAGACAACCTGGCCCTGAGTGCAGTGACTGCATGCTCATCACTAGGGAAGCTAAAAAAGGACCAAGACCCATTACTGTGCATGTATCCTTGATTCCAAACCTCTTGAGTTCCATAAAATGTCTGCCATGGTGGAATTGAGTGGAAAGTAATCTTGCTCTGCAGTAGTATGCAGAAATGCTTGACTGCCGTGATCGCTAAAATCACATCTCCATGTTAGCACCACTAAAATCTCATCTTCAGGCTCTAACAGAGCTGTGAGATAAAATGTTCTTTCCAGAAGAAGATTTTGTTGCCATTTGCATTTGAGTGCTCAGCCATAGTAATTCAGTTTAACTAAAAATATATCAAATGTAGAAATGTATATTCCATGGATCCCCATCCAAACTGTAACTGAGCATTTCAGAACTAATATTTTATATTTGAGCATTTCATTTATTATACAGCAAGATATGGTGGTGGTAATCTTGCAGACATGTTCACAACCTCAATATTGTGTGTATTAAAAAAAAAGAAGTTGCACTCTGGCTGAGCAAGTAGCTTTACCTTCTTATTGCTCCCAGGTTTTTCCCTGAGCTCAGGTTACATGTTTTCTCTATGTCCATTTGGGTTTCCTCTGGGTATGAACTGGCAACACACCAAGCCACTGATGGCTAGTTGTGATATTAGATGCGATATCCATCAATATCTTGATAATGAAACTTTTAGGGTTGAGCAATGTAATGCATAACATGATCTCAATGAAGGCTTTGTAAGACTGACATGGGGCAAACCATTACACAAACCTAAAGACAAACAGTTAGCCTCATTTTCGATTTTTAGACTGTATTTAAGTGTTTTAAGTCTGTAATGCTTTACTGGCTTTATGTCATGTTTGATCCAAACACCAAACATGGTAAGTCGTTCTGTCGTTTGTTGCTTTGCGTAATCTTTCTTAAATTGTATTTTGAGTTGTGTGATTAGTGTATCTACTTTTACTGTCTCCTCCAAGGGCATTTTTATCTCTTTCACCCAAATGGAAATCAAATCTTGGGGGTGTTTTGCTTTTTGTATCTCACCTGACATGACTATCACTGATAGGCTGCATGAATTTACAGTCTAGACTAGAAGGAAATCAGCCCCAGCCTCATGTCTTCATACCATTTTGTGTATTGTCGCTTGAAGTCCAAAAATGAAACCTTATATTGATGTATTTTTATCTTTGAATGAAGGTTCCAGATTGACTGTGCCCATGACCAGGATAAAGCAGCTGAATGAATGAATGAATGAATGAATGAATGAAAATGTGAAAAGGGAATGATGACGTTCATAGTTGCACAACAGATTTTGGTTTGTATCTGCAGTCTGTTGCTGTGATTTGTGGTTTGAAACTAATAAGTGCCAGCCCTCTCTTCTTGCATCTTGAAGCTAGTAGCATGACATTAGTTAGTGACATGATACATTAACTGTTTTATGTAAGCATGCAGCAGTTTTGGGTTTGTGTTGTTTTCATGATTCTTTGATTGACAAGTTTGGATTGCATCAATATTTAAACTTCCATGATGCAATTTAAGTAGGTAAAAATGGTTACATTTGCTATTACATTTGCTTTTGCTGTATAACTGGATGGAAACTCACTTAATGAAAACAAAAAAATTACTAAAACAAATCCAGTGACTAAACCTTTATCAAATGAGCTGAGCACACATAATGCAAGACGTTTCATGTAATGATCTTTCAGTGAGAACAAGCTATTGCACCTCAGATGGTGATTATCAACCACCAAATCACTAACTGCCTTGACAGATGTAAGCCAGTTTCCCCTTTGTCCCATTCTCCATGTGCTATGGCTGTGTCCAAATCTGACTGCCTGCTTTGTTCCAAATCAGTGCTTCATACTGTCTTGTCCTCAACAGTGTGTTACAGACAGATTTGTTGGAGATTAGGGGAAGGTTCTGGCTACAGCAAGGGCCCCATATGATGAAATAAATTTAAAAAAAATTAATAATAATAAATACATAAAAACATTAGTTTACCTAAACATAATCTCTGTATTATATAATGTCCTAATCCAATTTGACCCAAATAAATCAAAATTCTCTCTGTAGACCCATCAATGTTTTTGCTCTAGCTAACCTCAAGCCACCTCTGTGTCTTTTAATATGTTACTTGTCCAGACCTATTTCTCTTTGTTCTCGTCCTCATTTCTTTGCTGAAATTAAATTCTAAAATTAATGAGTGCCACCTCAGAATTGGGTACATAAGTTGAAGCAGAAGATCATTCACGATGTACACTACTTCTATTGACTCTTAGGGTGCTTTGATCCATTTGGATCAAACCCTGATACATTTTCTCCCTTGGCTGGTTTGTGGCTGGCTTGGGTAGGTGACGTGACCCAAACATGTCATGTGTCATATTTGTGGGGAAATATTCTTTGTAGATATGAGCTATTAAACTGATCCGTGAGGTGGAGACTGATCCAAAGGACAGAGCCGTAGTGTACGGAAATGAAAAACGTTCTGGATATTTGGGTTGATGAGCAAAAAGAGGAAATAAATGCTGATTGTGTTATATAAAATATAGTGTTGAAGAACCTGATTAGCAACCTGATATGAGCTTATGCTTATACTGTATACTTATAGGTGAAAAGGAGAATCGATTATATGGTTATATTGATGAAGTTAAACAATGTGTTTGTTTGTACTGTAAATACATTACACAGGACACAACCGTGCTTAATGTGTATGCTTTGTTTAATATTTAACAGATACTTTTACATCATTGCCATTGCACATCAGCAGTTTTGATCTTGTTCTCCTTTCATATACCAATTGTGAAAAGAGGATGTGCTAATTATATTTTACAACAATCCAGCCATCAGCATCAGCATCAGCTGCTGGTCGATATTGACATTGACAGTAACATAACACCATTAAACGAACAATTACACTGCATTTACAATGTGCTTTTATGCAAGTGAGGAAGAGCTGACAGTTAAGTAAGTCCAGTATTGGGTCTTGAAAGAACAATCTTTTAATAATACGTTCATAAGGATTGCGTAAATCTTTTAGAAACAGTCGGTCTCATTTTTCAAATTTTAGCAAAATTGTGTGTAATGGTTTTCATAGGCCAAAACAAACAAAAAATTCCAATAAAAATTCCACAAATGTTTGCGAAATGCTGATTTTCTTCATACACATACGCGTATGTTGATGAATGCCAATAACCTATAAAATGCCAAACACACATCGTTTGTGTATGGAATTTCTCAGAGGCAGAAGTGGAAGGTATTTTACTTACATCTATGCCAATATAAATATTATTTAGCAGTGTTATACACCTGAAAAGACCTAATTCTAGAGATATTTTTTTTTAATTAAATACAAACTCTACCACTATGCACACAGAAACCCTGGAGAACACTGGAAGCAAACGTAGTGGTTTTGGCAGCACTATCTGCATGGTCTGTGAATTATGGCTCTGATAGTTCCTCAACCTCAGCTACATCACTCCAGTTCATAACTGTTCTCAACTAGAGATGTGTGTGGGACTGTTTTTTGTTTTTTTTTTATTCCCACCCATACCTTTTATTATTTTGATTTGTACCTGCCTGCAATATTTTCTAATGAATTTAATAAGCTAGTAGCCTAATTTAAACTCTCTGTGGCCCTAACCAGGCAGTTACTTATAATGAATGAATGAAAGCTGTAAATGCATGTTAATGAATGTGGTCTTAGTTTGTCCCTCGAGGTCCATATCTGATGACTCAACCTCACCCACAAGAAAGTTAATCCCTCCTGCTCATGTGGATTTTTTGTTGTGTCCTGGCTTGAACCAGATGCTCTATAAGGAGTGGATACAGTAAATACACTGTGGACCCTTTGTAAAATATCTAAATATAGTACGTCACGAATGAGCTGTTACTAAAGACAAAATAATAACTTCAAAGATGAGGATAAAAATAACAGATACACCGGTCTCAAACAGTCAACACATAAGGATAACAGTCTTCTCACTTTTCTATTTAATGTAAAGACAAAGCACTTGAAGTGAAGTGAAGTGACTTGTGGCCAAGTGTGGTGACCCATACTCAGAGTTTGTGCTCTGCATTTAACCCAAGTGCACACACACAGTAGTGAACACACACACACCCGTGATCACACACCCAGAGCAGTGGGCAGCCATTTTAGCTGCGGCGCCCGGGGAGCAGTTGGGGGAGCGGTGCCTTGCTCACCTCAGTCGAGAAAGCGCTGATCATTCACTCCCCCAACCTACAATCCCTGCCGGACCCGAGACTCGAACCTACAACCTTCAGGTTCACCTTCGGGTTACAAGTCCAACTCTCAGACCATTAGGCCACGACTGCCCCCACTTATGTATGCCATCTCATGGCTTTTGACATAAGACTCGCATAATGTCCCCAGATTCATACAGTGATTATGAATGTGCTGTGAAGGTACAGGTACTCTTTGATTCTCTAATTTAATTGTTTTAGGGCAGTGCTTATAATTCGACATGACATTTGCATAAGTGCTTTATAACAACCGACATGGATCTACCTAACTAATTATAAATGCTTTTGTTTTGTCACTTCAGATGTTGTGACATGCATCCGTTGACATAAGTTCATGTTATGACAACTGGCTTTGTATCTCAGTGTATGTCAGAATCATATAATAGTCATAATGTGTTATAGCAAACAACAAAACCAAAATCTCATTTAGGGTTAGAAAAATATAAATGACTCTGTCATTATGCAATCAGCCTTTATGACAGCTTGACATGTATATTAAACCTAAGAATGTAGTTATGTTGAATTTATCTAGTCCTGTGAACACAGCTCTTAAGTAAATGCTTACCGGATCCTTTTGGTCTTCTAATAAGGCTTACTTTAGATTTATTTTTTCATGTTATATCCTGTAAGCCAAGTGCTGGGATGGAGTTTGTATAAGGAGACATATCTCTAGATGAATATATAGGAAGGTATATCTAGATGAAAAGATGTATGATATATTAACTGATCATTCTAAAATAACCACCAAAAAAATAAAAATAAAAATCATGAATGCGTGCAATGTAACAGATGGGTTCTTTGTACAGACTCCACATTAAACTGCAGAACTGATGATGGCTAGGGTTCAATTGATTTTGAAGCCTGACCCAAGTGCTTCAAAAGAATTGTGCTCTGTGCCCAGTGGCAATGTCAGGATGCACAAATGGCTTTAAATGGCAGCACTACTGGACTAAAACCACAAAGCTGAATATCAGCTAAAATGCAAACCTCCATGCTAATCACATCAGGGTACAAAATGGAGGTGATTGGGTTCAGAGTAAAGTATATGCTGAGGAAGTTGCAGGTATAACTCCATGATCGTTGAGTTTCAAAAAGTTCATATAACAACCTTTCAAATGGTTCACAAGGCATTGTTTGGCGATGTTTCCATCCTTGCATGAATCAAAAAAGAAAAACTCCACAATGGAACATATTTTAAAATCTTTATGTTTAAATATTTGTGATGTGTTTAGTGATTCTGTTTTTTTATTATTCCAGTGAGAAGTTAGCAGTTGTCGGCTGGTGCTAATGAGACACTTTTTGAGTTACAGTGGTGTTTAATAGAAGGGGAAAAAATCTAACATAAAGGTTTGTTACCTCATAAAAACAAAAGGGCTTCTTTTCTTACTCACCATTTTACAGCAACATTGAACGTCATAGTAATGAGAAATCCAGCGTAGAAGTAGTGGAGACTTTGGTGCATACATTGGAAGATCCAGAATGCAATGTACTCTAGCTTTAAGACACAGAAACTCTAGCTTGGCTAGTTAGCAATCTAAGAGATGGCAAGCATGATGGTGCTGACTGTGATATTATGACGCATGAACGTTGAAGCTTTGGAAGCTGATCTTGTTTGAGCAGAGTGTACAGATGAGAAGGTGAAAGAGCTGGATAGATTATAGGACTAAAGCGCCGCTGCATCCCTCTATTTAAGTAGAGACGACACAAAAGCTAAATTCTACCTGCACCACTATCAGCGTTGGGTTTAATATAGGAAACTACTGAACCTAACAGTAGTTTATGGAATTAAATCCAGAGGCCAACTGCATTTAACCAGATGCATTGTGCAGATGTGCACAAGGTCTCTCTTCTCATCATTTTTGCAGAGTCAAACTAAAATAAGAAGGTTAAACACAGAACATTGCTGTGGCGGAACCTGTAGAAATGGATACACTGTGCTCTGACTGTAAAATCTTTCACTAGCAAAACAGAAAGCGTTTTCCTGTTTGTCTTCATGTCACAAGCATCATAACACATCAGTCATGGTGTGATGCACTTTCCCCAAATGGAATAAATAATTTAATAACAGCAAAACCATGACTTTCTGGGAAAACACAAACAGTTGTGGGAAAATAGGTAAAAAATGATATTGGCATGTAATAAAGTAAATATCTTTTGAGGTCAATTTAAGATGAATGTTTAAATATTTGTTTTATGTTCCAGCAGAGGTGATGAAGTACCCATGATCTAAATAAATCTTTGGTAAAAATTGGAGTACAGTTCAAAATCTTTCCTCAAGTTAAACTCTTAAATGGACTTAAAGTATGAAAGTATGAGAAAGAAAAAGACTTTTGTCTGAATTGCCAATTATTTTTTTAAATAATTAAAAAAAATAAATAAAAAGGCAACCAGGTCTCATACAAATTTTCACGAGTGAGAACGATTCTGATGGATTGCGTACCATAAAGAAAATCTACAGCTACCAATCCCACTCCTCACCTTATCCATAACCGTGTAACGTTACATGCAAGTTGGTTTGGCTGAATCCTTACAAATTTGCAATCCTAACACCATGTTAAGTGTGATCATGAATTTCAGAATATACGAGAGCTCCAAATTTCATGATTCATGGCAAGCAGGCTGTTATGCCCAGTTTCACACTGGGAAAAATCCACAGGATTAGCCTTCTGCGTCTGCTTATCTCCTTCTCCAAGACCCTGTAGATCCACTACACTGCAGTGCATTTGTCCCAACCCAAAGGAAATAATGGTACCGCATGAACCGACTGGATGTAGCATTTTTAATCAAATTCAGATCCCCATGAAATGGCTTAACATCCATGATTTGATTCTGTATATTGACAAATTTCCTTTTGAAGCAGGAAGTCAGGCATACTGAATTCCTTGAATGATTTAGACAACATTAAAATAGTGTTCAAGATATACCACACAGCAGCTTAGCAGACTTGCTAAATATGGAGAACACTGAAGAGGCTGAAAGTATTTTTTAACTATCAAGGATTCCTCACTATCATCTTCATCCATGCCTGTCGACTTTAATGAAGGTGGTATCCTAGATGATGACTTATGCTTACATGTTGACCATCAAAGGCACTGATCTGATGGTGATTGGAACCTGCCGGGTCATCACCAGGAGGCATTTGGCGTTTCTGAACAATAGTTCGCAGCCCTGATGGTGTTCAAAGATAAAATTTTGATCTTGATCAGTCTGGGGTAGGTAGCAAGACCCAATTTGGTAAATCACTCGTCTGAAATGAACCTGTTACATAACCATCAAATTGAACAAACTTGTTCATGTTTAACTCTCATTTAAATCAAACAAGGGATGGTTGGAAAAGGAAATAGTGGGCAAGAAAGATGAACTGCCCAAAACACATAGAAGAACAATGTTTGCTCCAAATGAGCAACTACTGTAGAGAAATACTTGGCCCTAGAGGTGGGACGTATACTGTATATCCTGGAGAGCTTTAATTTGGAGAAACAGAGGATGAGTACAGGATGACTCAAAAAAAATTGTGACAAACTATAATGAATATATACAAAATAATTTTTTCTATATATATGTATTATAGTATTGAAGTAAGAAACAGGTACGAAAAGTCTGAAACACCCATTTTGATTTCAGGAACACAATATAGCGACTGACTTGTGCCACTCTCCAGCATGGTCTCCTGATTTATATTGAAAAGTATTATGTTGTGTGTCCAGTGGCAATGCAATGGATTAAATAGTGGGAGAGTTGCAGATTTTTGTCCCCTTGGACCCCTAATAATAACAAATAATAGATTCCAAAGACTACTGATTATGCCATAAAGGAGAAGACCTTTTTTTACTAGGCATTACAGCAAAGCTTTTCCATTTATTATTATGTGACAAACTGAGGGTCATGGTAGCTATAATTAATATGGTTATATGCAGAGTTACACCCAGGACATAACTATAAGCTTAGCACCATGTTTATGTCACAACAAAAGGCCGCTACACTGTTCAGCAACTTCTCAGGGGAGGGATAATGTTGGTACATCCATGACTTGAGGAGATAACAGCTTGTCCTTCTATCCTCCACCCGTTCTCTCGTTCGAACAGAGCAGCGGATGCTGACAGCATGTGCAACACCGGCTGTGATCAATTGCAGCAGTTGCACTGATGGGCGTGTTCGGGAATGGTTCTGCCTCATTTTTGCGCTATGAATTAAACCACTGGACTGGACTTAATGGAGTGAAAAATGGCACTCTGACTTTTACACGAGTTAATTGTTTTTCAAGCATGCTTAACACAGAGTGGGGAAAGGATGCTTTTATCAGCGTCGAGAAGGATTGTGTTAAGGCTTGAATGCATGATGAGTTTTTGCAGAGCAAACATATTTTTCAGATACATAAATAAATGCAAAATACAACAGCACACTGTTCTGTCCAGTGAACTGTCAGTGCAGATTAAAAGTCCAGATTCAGAGCTGAACTTTAAATAAATAGTTTTTAAAAAAAAAAGCATGGGCTTTGCAGGTGCTCAGAGAACTATAGGCTGATATAAACAGTGTTGTAATACTTGCAAGGTATATTCACAGAATATATAGCACGGATCATGAATTTATTAGATAGCCCATTGCTCAAGGGAAAGATATGTGCTGCTCAGTATGGTTTGGTTACTGGAAAGTGATTAGGATGAAGAGTTGTATATAACATATTTGCATATGGAACAAGTGTATCATTAATATCTTCATAGCACATTGCGTCTGTGCCCTCGGAAAAAGGCGTTAGCCAAAGTTTCAGAGATTTTGTGTTCTGTCCTCACATTGCACGTAAAAGATGGTTAGCTTCTTTATCTTCTTGAACCATTGATGATGGTTTCTCATTTTCAGAAGTGTTTCCACCTGGGTGTTCCTGATTTGTAACTTTTTATCTATTTATTTATTCATTTATTTTATTGAAAATGGGCTGAATACAAGGGATAGGTCATGTGACTAGATTTGTATTTTGTTGCCTGGCTGAGGATCCTACAAAATGGAGTTTGTATTATAATTTTTTCCCCTTTTAAATGTTCATATAGTGTGAGAAAACCATCTAGACTCTTATACAGGAAGGGCTTATATACAGAATCTCCTAAATCAGACTTTCACTCCACTGGGGAACCTGAAACGTTAAAAGATATCAAAAATCTGTTTTTGGTTACTCCCTGGTATGTCTTTTGTTTCTCAAGGTTTGGTGTAGTTTGGCAAAATCAGAGAACTATTCCATTGCAGCTACCCCATGAAATATGAAATACAGGGCAAACCCAGTCTAAGATAAGCTTTTTGATAGCGTTAATGACATTTCTTTGGTCGGTTTCTCTAATCTTAGAGGCTTGAAACAACCTAATTGACTAAAGAGAGCAAGAGAGTTATAGTAAAAGTTGAGAGGTATTAAGAGTTGATGAAGCTTGCAAGTATGAGCTGGGAGTTTACTTCATCTAAAGACTTGGATTTGACATATTAGTGGATTTGACGTATTAGTTCTAGCATGTTAGACTTGTAGGATTTCAGATCACAATTGAGTAATGTGTAACTAGTTATAGTTGAGCCGGATAGTAATAGTTGGTGGTGCAGAAAATAAAATGTGAAGATGATATCACTGGTTTCCACTGGAGAGATATTTGGCATAGTTGCTAAAAATGATCAATTAGCCTCATTTATCAAACTGGACATGAATGAATTTGTTTGTAAATGGTTTACAGGAACATTGAAAATCCAGTGAGCAATCCCAACCAAATCCATAAATTAAGAAAAATAAGAAGGAAGAGTTAGTATGTGCAATAGCTGAGCTGCAATATTGGATGATTTAGCACACATTTCACTTAGTAGGCACTTTTTCACCATTTAATTGTCATTTTGTCATTTTCAGATCTGTAAGTTTTGCCTTTTATGGAGTTTTTTTTTTGGGGGCATCATTAAATGCAAATAACTTGTGCTGTGATTGTGCTTGGGAATCAGTTAATTGACATTTATCAACATGTGCATGTGGTGAAAATCAGCCAGAAACATTTGTAAATCTGGCATGAATTTTTGGTTCATTTTCACCCACAAAAAACAGCTTTACAAAAAGATTGATAAATCAGCCCCAATGTTACAGTCACCTTGCGAGGCGTTTATGTGCCAGCTGGCTGTGTATACATGAATGTCAATCCTGAGGTGGCCAGCCTCCGTCCCTGTCTTTGTCCATGTCACAGATCTGGCGCTCGCATGTCTGCTTTGGGCAGGCTATGATGAAAAAGGTTGCAGAGCCGAGCGTAGATTCATTATTCAGGCTGCACCGTGGAAGGCAAAGGGACATGATGTGTCAGTGTCTCCTTTCGACTTGATGTATTTGCATCCTCCAGTGGTGAAGGGACCTAGAGGGGACAGCTTGACAAGATACCAGTTTATAAGAGGGTGTCTGAGCTTGCTTTTCCTTCTCTTACTCTGTTATACCTTCTACTTAGATCAAGAGAACAACTTCTAAAATAGCTAACTAAGTCCTGTGAGCACACCACTGACAACCCGCTAAACCTGATACTAAGCTCCAGAGCTTGCATGTGTGCTAAGGTGGTATTTCAGAAAACGCCCCAGTCCTGCTGCCCTCTGATCTCTCTGTTCTACCAGTACTGAGTGTTCATTTCCAGGTGACAGGGCAGACGATGCTGGTTTTCCTCGGGGATCAACAGCCCAGGCTTGGAGCAGTTTATGGAGCGTGCTGTGATTATTTACAGGCCACGCGCATGCTAGATCCATCTGAGTGACAGGAGAAACGCATTTTGTCCTCGGCTCAACTCTGACGCAATTTGTCTGTCACCTCAGATGCTGTCACCTTGCTTTGCCTTTGGTCTGGTGATCATGTTGAGCTATGCTGTGACTTACAAGGTAGTCAAGCTGATAATTTGCCAAGAAAAGGTGAAGAATATTTCCAGGTTTAGCGTGCGACTTCAGTTTAAATACATTCGAAAGCAGTAAGATGGAAACTACGAGTGGATAGCTAGCCACTGCCCTGTTATTGCTCATGAACCCTTTTCTTCTGACCCCACAATTTCAGTCAGGCACTAATCCTGCATGCATGTCACACTCCCAAAAGGCAATTAAATGACTAATGGGTGAAGACATTAATTCCTGTGCTTATTGGACTAAGAGCCCGGTCTGACATGGTTGTAAAAAGTGCCGTGTGTTAGCGATGGCCATAAAGACAATAGCCTTGAGGTGAAGACTGAAGGTCAGTGGAATTTATGGATGTTAAGGGGTAAAGTATGGTGTTAAGGTTTAAGACACACGCAATCTCAGACAATACACAAGCAAAGGGATTGTCGAGACCCCATACATTGGCTTTCGCCCACCTTGAACTCCACATTTTGTATTGTGTGTTACAAGGTGGATCATTGAGATTTTTCACTTCGTCATGAATCTACACAAATAGCCAATAATATTGAAGATCGATATAGTTTTTATTTTAATTCATTTTATTTTATTTTTTATCATTTACAAGTACAAATTGATTCACAGCCATTAGACTGAGAACCCTAAATTAATTCTGGTGCGACTAGTAGCCATCAGAAGCCACAATGATTGTCACTTATTGAGTCGAGATTTTAAAACTAGCCCGGGACTAATGCTCCATTTGACTGAGGATAATAATTTCTGACCTCCTACTAGAAAAAAAGGAAACCCAATAAGATCTGCTATTGCAGCCATCCACCTCAAGGTTTGATGTTTCGTGCTGAGATGCTCTTCTGCTCACCACAGTTGTAACGAGTGATTATACAGTGACATACTCAAACCAGCCCATCTGGCACCAACAACCATGCCAGGGTTAAAGTCTCACTGCTCACATTTTTCCCCATTCTGATGTTTGAGATCAAGATTACCTGAAACCTGTATCTGCATGATTTTATGCATCGTGCTGCTATAACTGCATAAACGAGAAGGCAAACAGTTGTTCCTAATAAAGTGGACAGTGAGTGTATCTATATATATATATTATCTGTGTATTTCTAAGGCATAACACTACATGGACTTTTTTTACTGCTGTTTGATCACTGTCATAATTATCCAAAAAGCTGAGCCCTCCCTTTGATAAGTACTCACTCGAATATGCCTGATGACTGCAATCAATCGTGATTTGTTGGCTGTGGTGACATTTGCAGTGACAGCTTCACCGTTCTGGCTTGTTTCGGCTCACGGTACACGTGAGCCTGAGCTGACATTTGCACTCTTATGGAAAATTACACATTCTGTTATGTTGCTGCATTCGCTAATTAATTAAAGTGTTCCTTAACAAGCCCTGATGTGCAGCGCAACATTATATCGGAACCAATTGCTATGTAAATTACAGCCACATCTTTGTCCTGCTACTTAATATAACACCACAAAGATCAATAAGACCTCTGTGCTTCAATGAAACAGTCGAAACTGGTTGAGATTAAGTTTTTTTTGTTTTTTTTTTTAATTACATATAATGCATATATACATACACTGTATTTCCGGCATATCAAAAGGTTACATGAGTTTTGGCTCCCAGTGAGGTCAAAGCAGACTCAAATTTTATACATTATATTATATTTAATACATTTAATTCATATTTTGTAGTAAAAATATCACACATATTTCCATAACCCAAATACCAGAGGATTTTCATTCAGAAAATGTAACAATTTAACACCAACTATTTAACAAAATACAGTATAAATGATCATAATAAAAGTATTTAAACTCGTTGACACGTTCGTTTTACGAATATTATGTAAGTAGCATTTATAACACATAAACGTAACAGAATAAACAGTAAAATGTCTATTTTGTATTATTGCTTGTTATTGTTATGTTTTTAGCATTTAGATGAAGTTAAGGCCCCAAAAATATGGCTAACTAATGGTGGGTGGAAACAGCATCTGTCAACAAGGGCAGCGAATTGTACTTTTGAGCGAATAGAAACTACAAAAAAAAAAGGTCAGAAATGCATTTTGAAAGTCAAATTTGGCGTTTCATCCCATTTTGCGCCCGTGGCTCTGTCTCATATTTTCTGGAAAGAAGTCTAGGAAATAGAAATGCACACACTTCCAAAAGCACTGGAGGCTGCTCTTCCAGGATCTCACTGACCTCATGTGCACTCACTGAACTAAGCAGAACTCTCGGAGGACTTCGCTGAGTATATCTACAGTGCATTACACTGGTGTACTTGCTGTTACACATACACAGCCGATCCTCATGTCAGATCTAAGAATCCATCCTCAGCGCTCAGATAAATCCTAGCTGTCATTATTGGAATATTAGCGAGCTAAGCTTATGTATAATCATCATTTCAGCCATTCCACTCAACATGTATGTATGTACGGAGTAAAGGTCTGGTGGGAATGGAAGATCAGACTGATAAATTCTGCTAAATCTCCTGATTAAACATAAACCGGTAAGAAAATCAGGGTGTTAGCATTCTCTGGTGTGCTTTTTAATTCAGTTTTATTTCTATAGCACATTTACAGTGCCTTGCACAAGTATTCACTCCCCTTGAAATTTGTATTCAAATTTGAATTTTGTAGCATTACAAACTGAAGCAGAGTTTAATTGGGATTGCTTCTCTGGCTAATCCCCTGTGTACCCGGTCACTGACTTTTGGTGCATGGGAGAGTTGACGTTGTGCCATATTCATTCAGTTTTTGTAATAATGGCTTTAATGGCGCTCTGTGGGTGCTCTGTTCAAAGCTTCGGATACTTTTTAGAACCAAGCCCTGATTAATATTTCTAGATCTCCTAGTTCTTCATGATGCCGTTTAGGTTGGTTTAGGGATGTTCTCTGACAAACTCTGGGGTCTTCCAGGAACAGGTGCATTTATACTGAGGTCACGTTACACTCTAATTACACACGTGTGAACTCAGTTCCACTAATTAAGTGACTAATTTTGGGGTGAATTCTTATGCACTCACATCTGTTCTGTTTTTTATTTATAAATCATTTTGCTAAATATATTGATCCCCTCTCTCCCCGGCCCACTTCCATATTAGGCATATGCCATATAGTCCAAGTTCATTTGAGTACCAGGTGCTAACAAAACAAATTATGGAAAAAAAGGTCCATGGGTGTGAATACTTATGCAAGCCACTAAAACAATAGATATTGTCTCAAAGCAATGAGCAAGCTAGAGACGACATGACAGCAACGATGCGTCATGAGGAAGAAAACTTGAGAGGAGCCAGACTCAAGAGACTTAACCATACATGCAAATGATGCTATGCTACTACTCTATTGATCAATTATTATCTCATAACATGGTAGGACATCTTGATGAGTCACTGTATTTGCAGGAAGCCATGATGACCTAGATGGCTAAAGTGGATTTCTAAAAAAAGGACTCTAATTTGTCAAACTGAGTTACTGCAGAACCCAAGTGCATGTAAGTTTGAAGTGGCTTCCAGATGGAGCTCTGCCTTTAAATAAAGCCTCTCTGCTCAGCACACACCGCCGTGTTGAGATTGCATCTATACTTTTTTTTTTTTTTTTTTTTTGCATCACCACTAATTAATGCCTCGGGCTGAGAAAAACAAAATGTGTCTCAGTGTGACACTCCGGTGTGCGGTCTCGAGTTGTTAAAGGTGCACCTGCAGGAAATTTCACACTATGAGATGATTTAGTCAAACTGGGCATGCAGGGACAGCCAGACACCTGGGGGAGAGTGAAGCCAGGAAAAAAACAGGAACACTGTAGGAAGTGAACCAAGGCACAGAGTTGATATTGTAACAAAATTAATTTTGTTAAAATGGGGCAAAAGTAGAGAGTAATACATTTTGACAACATAATTGCAAAAGAGAAGCTAATTACGAAAGGTCACAAGTAGTTATGATAAGTTAATTCTCTCTCTCTTTCTCTCCCTCTCTCTCTTTCTCTCTCTTTCTCTCTCTCACACACACATATGGGTTAATTCTGTGCTTTATTGTAAATCTTTTACTATAGCAAATGTGTGATGTTTACCTTACTCCAAGGAACAAGAAGCAAATAAAGCTGGCATCTGGTTTGTGAACCTGCATCTTGAATTTCTCATCTATCTCTACAATATCAGCTTCTTTTCCTCTTCCCTTTAACTTTACAAGACTGACCAATGACGGCATTACGGACTGCGACACATTAGGTGCTCAGATTACGCTAAAGATTAAACTTCAGTCTCTGCTATACTTAAAGATGTCTGTATTATCATGTGAATGTAATATCATGTGATATGAGGTGATATGAGGTAAT
>CM074950.1:22968969-22982899 GCA_037577455.1 Pangasius macronema
CCATGTTCTGTACCGCTTATCCTACACAGGGTCAGGGGGAGCCTGGAGCCTATCCCAGGGGACTCTGGGCACAAGGCAGGGGACACCCTGGACCGGGTCCCAACCATCACAGGGCACAGTTGCACACACACACCCAGTCACTCACTATAGACAATTTAGAAATGAGCCAATCAGCCTACAACGCATGTCTTTGGACTGGGGAGGAAACCGGAGTACACAGAGGAAACCCCCAAAGAACTGGGAGAACATGCAAACTCCACACACACTGGGCAGAGGTGGGAATCAAACCCCTAACCATGGAGATGCGAGGCAAACATGCTAATGTATTAATGTGGCTTAATGTAAAGTGTTAGGATGACTCACTTAAGGAAACTGGGATGACTGATCTTGTGTGTACTGTAGTGTAATATGTAATGTCTATGTAATAAAACACTCACCAGTTGATCTGCATGGGTGTATCAGATTGAGTAGTACAGTCCTGGACAAAAAAAAAATGTGCCAAGCCCAAAATGGTAAAATATTCAGCTTTTAATGGTCTTAAACAGCAACAACAAATCATTGCTCAGAAAATTAGCAAGAATGAAACAAATGCACCCGTGAAAGCTCCTGTGCCACCATTTGCTCATTTAAATTTGCTGCAGTGAACTGTTGGGAGAAAAGCTAGAAACTGTGAAATCCACTTATATAGTCATCTTGTATGCAAAATCATGATAATGATTAAAATGTTTCATGTAAAATTCAAAAAGCGATTAGTCATTATTTGGTTATCTGCCACACTTGATGCAGCCCATCAAGTGCCTGATAACAAGCTCATAAATGGAACCAGGATTGATAGAGCACGGAGAGATCTACAGTATTTGTTTAATTCTTGTTAATTTCCTGACCAATGATTTTGTTATATGCTGATATTTCACCATTTTGGGCTTTTTTTTTTCTCTCTTTTTTTTGTTTTTTTTTTGCCCAGAAGTATATTAAAGATAATGTATGAAAATACATTATTAAATACCTCATGCTTGGAAAATGTAAAAATAAATAAATAAATAAATAAATTAAAAGAAAAGAATAACTACATTTTTAATGAAACATTTTTTTTTTTTATAATTAACCATATTTTCTCTGAATTTGTTCATTTACTGAGCCACCCACTAGCCAACTCTTCCCTATTACACAACAGCAACCAACCAGGGAGGGTAGATTTAGAACCCATGCTTCCTCTGAGACACCTAAAACCAGCCACTAAATCTTATTCAAACTGCTGCTCATGCTCTTCAGAGCAGAATAACACACATGGAGGAATGCGCTATCTACCCTCTTCCGCATACGTAAGCTGACAGATGCACACGATTGGCTAGTGTCGCTGTGACTGAGAGGGGAGAGTGTAGCATCATCCTTCTCACCCAGATTACTATACAGCACACTATACAGCATTTCCCTGCCTAATGGCCTACATCTCAGCGTACTTGTCTTAAAATGCCTTGGTATTTAGCATCTTTTTACCCAAAATAATGACTCAGTACTTACTCAGTTACCCAGCTGAAACCTAGAACCTAGGAGCCTGAAGCGTCTCCCAGAAAACCTTTTTTTAGAATGCTAAAGTGAAGCTCTGAGGAGTGAAAAATGACAAATCCAATATTGCACAAGTCATAATAAGTATTATAGTAAATGGGGGAACACAGTGCGGTGTGTATTTAAGCACTGCAGTAAAGGCCGGCGTGACAGCCCGCTCTCTCGGAGTGACTTTGCTTTGCGAGCGCGTGCTGGCGTGAACCCCTCGGCAGCCAACTGTAAAATGCTCAAGACCAGCTTGGGTAATATTTGAGAAGCGGCATTCTTTGGAGAGCGACCGCTACCTCAGAGCCACTTTAATACATTTAGTGTGGGCCTTTCTTTTTTTGTAAAGATTCCAACCCATCCGGCATCCAGGCTTTACTCTCCCTGTATGAATAAATTAAAAAAAAAGACACACACATGCATACTGAGACGGAGGGAAAATAGTTCCTTAAAAATATCCGTATATGAAGCTATTAAAAGAGCTTTAGAGGGATGGAAACAGTGGAGTTTATTTATTTTTTTATTTTTTTTTTTCTCAAAGGAAGAGCCAAATAAAAAGGACAAACCGGCAGTACTTTATGAGAAATCTGTCAGGAGTGTTTCCTGCCTTGGGATGACTGGCAGACGCTTGAAGTGGATGGAAGCTGATTTCAGAACAGTTCCCTCTCCAAGGTGGAGATGATTCACAATAACTGACAGAAGAACGTCGTGGGTAACGGCTAACTGATTTCTGAATAGTCAAAAACAAAACGACAGGCACATCACGACAGCTCGATCACGGCACGTATCAACACGTCAACATGCTGAAAGCTGCTTCATGACACTGATGGGTAAATAAGTGAGTAAATCATCGGGGGGTTTTGAGGCACATTGAACAGACAGTCGCATTCACAGGCAAGAATCTGAGCTTATTGCCTACCTGCCTGTCTACTGTGGCTGAAATAAATAAATTAAAATCCCTAAATTGGTTACAAAGGTAGTGATTATCTTTCCGATCTCACACGTGTGATTCACGCTGCCTTTCCAGCGAGTAATCGCTGTGCTCGGATTTATCAGCACACCGCTGCTATCATTTAAATAGACTGACTGTGTCCCAGTTTGTAATGTGTGTCGATGTGTGTGTGTGTGTGTGTGTGTGTGTGTGTGTGTTCACTGGGTGACAAGAGCTGTGTGAAAGTGTTGATTAATTTTCTACAGCAGCTCTGACAGTAGTTCCGGCTGCAAGGCGATTCACAGGTTTATATCAATGCACTTGTTCTGTTGCATCATCATTTCTATAGTAACACCTCACACGAGGAATCGCATAGCATAACGAGATGTATATTTACCATTTGTGGAAGGAGTCTCCAGTGTCAGTAAGTTGTTTTCCATGACAGAAGACTTCCTTTGTGGTTTCTCAGTAGCAAGAGAACTCTATTTCTGTCTTATTAACTTTGAGAGAGAGAGAAAAACGGGGATGCTGATGAAGGAAAGATTGCTTATAGCTGCTATAATGTAAGCAATAACAGGAGCTAACTTGTTAAAAAGTATTTCAGTCTCTAAATATGTGTATATTTTTTAAATATAAAGCTAAAAATCACAACTTAAAACCGCTGAGGTATAAGTGGAATAAAACACTTCTAGACATGCTATTCGAAAATCACAGTAACCCTCGACAGTGTTATTGATTATTTGCTTATAAGAGCACAACCCCTTCCTTTTCTTCCTCACATTATACAGTGTTGATCTTTGAATCTTCACGTCACGTGATGAGCTGTTTATTTTTTAGGCACGTCGCACATTTATGGCTTGCGATTAATGGATTCATGATTGAGAATTCTACACAGGTTATCAATCACGCCATTAGATTTTTTATTAATAATGACAAAGGTTGTTTAATAGGTTGTTTTGCTAAACAAGTTTATTAAAGCTCGAGTGGATAAAGATCTTACAAAGCTTGCTGAATCGTATCGTTTGGAGTAGTGCATGCAATAGGACAACAAGTGTACACATCTTCCATGTGATGAACCATCTAAATATAGAAGACATTGAGCATCTTGATTTGTCAAACTTACTGTTCTATCTTACACATCCATGCAGATCATTTGATAACACTTTGTAACAAGTCGATAATGTTCCTACACCTGACACGCAGAATCAGTCATCCCAGGTTCTGTAAGTATGCCATCTCTTTTTTGAAAACTGTCCATTGAGATCATTATTAAAGGATCTTTGTGTAATATGCATATTAATGCATAAAGATAATTAATACTACGCTACACCTAAGTCTAAGTACCTTAACCTGAGTAACCAAAATGAACCACTGAAATATTTTGACTATTTAAAAAAGTCTTCACAAAGCCAAAACTGTCACATTCTTATCCTTGACATTTAATCCCCATCAAGATCATGCATACACACAGACACAGACACAGATACACACACACACACACACACACACACACACACACACAGATCAGTTCGTAGTCATATGCCGTAATATTGCACTTTTTACTATTAATATTAGCATTACAATATGATGTAAGTGTATGCAAAAGTAAATCTTTCAGAAATTCCCCATAGGCACTGCATGTTGCTCCAGGTCTCGCTCCAACCATGGCTTAGGTAGAGTTCCTCTCCATGTGTTTGAGACAGAGGAATTGTTTTTATATGCCTTATCTACCGTAAATATGCAGAATATGCAGTTTCCTGACTGTATCAAAGTTCAACATAAATGGCTAATCTGTTGGATGTAAGAGAGGACAAATGTACTGAAAGGATCCAAATATTCTAATGTCTTCAAATGTAATTTCAGAAAATCATCAAATTTGAAATGTTTAGTTTTGCGGATGCGATCGTATAGATGGAACAGTGATGACATTAATGAGTTCACCAGGAATTTACTGGTATTCAAAATCAATTACTATTCTGTACTGCTGCACAGGTTAGACATGATCAGTGTCAACTACATAGCTCCATGCATTTGAACTTGTATGTTCAGCTTAATATTTAACCCCTTCATCCATATGGACATGCAATTTAAGGCTGTTTTAAGGAAAATGATGTAAATCACCTCCAAATCACTGGACACTATTACTGTAATTTAACATAAATCTTCATCCTTAGTTCTGCTGCTCTCTAGACTTGCATTTTCAAGGCAAAAATATATCTGGTATATTCTTTTTTTGTTTTTTTTTTCAATTCATTTTTATTTGTACAGCGCTTTTTTTTTTACAAAGGTCATTGTCTCAAAGCAGCTTTACACAAACAAACGTATAGTGAAGTGTGTGTGTGACGTCTCTGATGAGCAAGCAGGGCGACGATGGCAAGGAAAAACTCCCTTACCTATATCTTTACACACACACACACACACACACACACACACACACACACACACACAAAGTGCTTCTAACTGAAGGATTTTTTTTTAATTATTACAGAATGCCACATCATGATTTTGATGTGTTAAAAAGTTAAAAGAACAAAAATAAAGACTTCACCATATCAATAATTACAAATTGATCTGAGCATAAACTCTGAAATATGAATATCTGAGAGGCACTCGCGATGATCTGTGCTCTGGAAGGTGATAATCTGTTGCGTGATGGATCACGCAGTTGGATTTGTTCGTATTGGCTGTAAATCATGATTGTGATTGATTGACATGGACGTTGTTTGATCGCCTGAGAAGGTTTATCACATTTGCACTGTGCAATAATAAATAATAACTCACTGATGGGATATTTTCCATTTTAATTCATTCTATTTTTAAAATTCAGATACCCTTAACCTTACCCTTGGCCTGTTGTAAGCATTGTTCTTACATTACATTTTTTTTTTCATGACATTCTGTATTAGTAATTTTCATATACTGATACTTATCTTCTTAATGATTGGATTATTTATTTAAAGGACATTATGATGAATACTTCAATCCTTTTAATCTGCTTTCGCTCAACACCCCGATGTGTTTTTCTCCCCGTCCCTCTAGAACTTTTAAGGGTTCTTTGGTTGTCCTTCTGAGGAACCCTTAAAGGTTCTATGCAACTAAGATTATTGGCTTTTAGACAACGAAGAACCATTAACTATCCAAAGAACTCTTGAAGACACCTTGAAGGCTTCTTTTGGGGGTTCTTTCTTTGCTTTTCTACGAATGCAGGTTCACTGTTTTTAAGTGCTAAACTTCAGAGGCTCATTTATAAACATCTTAAACTTGCAGGGGGAAAAAAAAGGATTCAACTTTTGTTATTGCTAATTTAAAGAGCTTAAGAAAGCTTAAAGGGTCTATGTAGAGTGTTCCACACAGAACCTCTGTAGAATATCCAGAGAACTCCCTTTTTTCTAGCACAACATGGAAAATATGAGTCCATGTCATTGCGTTATGATGTCCTCTTTCTTCTCCTCCAAGCTTTTTTATTTTTTGGCTCAGGTTTTGCTTACCTATTACACAAATCACTGTATAATGTTTTATAATATATAACCTGTTAGGGACAATGGAGGACAATCCTGAAATCAATATTGAAATGTGCAGATTTTTTGGATGGCAACGCACACTCGGCCGGTCAGGCGTTCTGCTACACACAGCATCGTGCCGCTGGACTTGTTTTCATTGGCTATATTTAGAGTGGCCTGCTTCTCTGCAGATAGAATACTAATGAGTACTGTGCGAAGCCAGAGCCAGAGTGGATAGCAAGTGGCAGACTCATCTTTCTGCACCGTTAAGCTCATGCACGCACAAACACACACACACACACACACACACACACACACACCAAGTGTGCTATAATCTCCCAGCCCAATAATGTTCACTTCACATGCTAAATTCATCAATATGGTTGGGAGAATGAAATAGAGGCTCTAGTGGGGTTTCCATCCACCTGTTTCGTTGTGAATTCTGAACTGATATACAAAAAGAGTGGAAGAGAATGCCAGAAAAAAAAAAAAAGAGAACACAAAGGATAAACATTGCAAAAATGGTTTTACGCTTGGCTGAGTTGGGGTATTGATCAACCATTATAGAGATGACGCTATAAACGTTGATGAACACATATTTTCGAAAAAGCAGTGAGCCAGATGAAATGTGTGTTCAGGGCTCTCTGTGGACACGGCTGATATCACATGCTAACATACTAATTAGTATGGCTAAATTGCACAAACCCAAAGGTGTGTAGGAAGGTGCAGACGTAAACACAGGAAACGGTTAATAGTCAGTGAATCAGAGAAAACATAATTTTTAAATTGAATGCTAAACACTTGGCTATGCTACTGCACTTGTTGTACACCATCTAGAGATGACATATAGTATGGTATGTGTATACAATCAAGGATGACATATATTATAGTACAATTAAACTAATACATCCATGATCATTTTCAAAATTCTGTGTGGGTTAAAGTCCCAGGACCATGGTTATTGGTTAACAGTCCATACTGTATGTTCTCAGAGCAGCAGCCAGTTGGCTAGATGGGTAGCCGGGTCAAACTTAAGTACACTTGACCAGAGGCCATCTGAGTTTAATCGAATCATTTTTAATTTAACTTACTGCTAAACACTTAGTGTCACTGGTTATGCCACTGTACTTGTTGTACACCAGCTAGAGATGACATATTGTATGGTCCAATCTTCCATAAAGCCACCATAATAGCTGACCCCAACCAAAAAGTTGATTGACATAACCCTATTGTGAAATAAATCATGTATATATAATTATATCCAGTTGAAATTAAAATCAAGTAAAAGCAAGATGGTATTAACCTCATCCTATGATAGACTTGTGCTCCAACCAAGATGTGTTCCAATGTTCCCGAGATCACCCACCAACCAGACCAAGATAAAGTGCTTACTAAAGATGAATAAATGAAGAAATGAATGAACACCCCTTCCAAAAATAAGGGTTCTTCAAGGGTTCCTCAACAGTTCATTGGATAGTTAATTGTTCTTAGAAGTGTTATTTTCAAAACTGCCATTGTCAAGTCCAAGACAAGTCCAAGACCAGGACTAGCTGAGAGGGAGTCAAGACTAAATCTTAAGGGGGTCAAGGCCAAGTCAAGGTCAAGTCCAGATGAAAGCAAGACCGAGTCAAGATCAAGACCAAAAACCATCAAATCCTTTTTGAGGCCAAGCCTTTACTTTAATTTGCCAGTTCAAATTCACAAATTCTCTTGAGAATTACATAGAATCATAGAACATATGTAGGCTATATATCCTAAAGTTTATGGACATGTGAACATCACATCCATATGTGCTCTTTAAACATCTCTTTCCAGATTTAGTCCCCCTTTGCTGTTGTAATAACCTCCACACCTCTATGAAGGCTTTCCACTTGATTTTGGAGCATGGCTGTGGGGATTTGTGCTCATTCAGCCAAAAGAGCATTAGTCAGGTCAGGCAATGATTTTTCATGAGGAGGCCTGGGGTGCAGTTGGCATTCCAATTCAGGTGTTACATGGGGTTGAGGTCAGGGCTCTGTGCAGGCCTCTCAAGCTCTTCCCCTCCAACCTTGGCAACCTATGTCTTCATGGAGCTCACTTTGTGCACAGGGATACTGTAATGCTTGAGCAGGTTTGGGTCTCTTAGTTTCAGTGAAGGGAAATTATAATGTTACAGCATACAAAAACATCAATTACAATTATATTAATCTTTTAACTTTGTGGCAATAGTTTGGGGAAGACCCCACGTTTAGGTGTGATGGTCAGTGTCCACAAACTTTTGGCCATATAGTGTATTTGGATATAGAGCTATGTGCCAGAGCTGTAGCTAGTTCAATGTGTTTAAATTGTCTTCAAATAGCACAACTTCTCACAAGGTTTACAGTTCCAGCCTACCTCAGCTGTTCATTTCCCGAGTCTGGTTTATCTCTTGTGTCCCCAGTTCTCTCTCTCTCTCTCTCTCTCTCTCTCTCTCTCTCTCAGACGATGAAAAGCAGCAGATACCAAAAGGCAACATTAGGCAGAGGTGTAGATATCAATGCACCTGCATGACTGATGCTGTTTCCAGGCAAGCTTCAGCATGGAGATGTTGAATATGGAAATTCAGAAGAGAGAGTATGTTATGTTCAAGCTGATGTTAAATATTACATCAAAATCGATGCATTCATGATGCATCAACATTGTGGTTTATGCCACAGCAGTGTTGAATTCTTCATGCTGATTGGTCAGGTGTTGATTTTTTTCTGACTGCAATTCTGGCTTGTGACAATACAATATAACTCTCTATAGTAACTTGCACATGGTGGATGCTCCATATAAACCATGGATGATCCATGTAAGAAGTATACAATCATTGATATGGTGAAGTTTTGTGTGAGGAGAAGTTTTAACATTTTTGGAACGAGTCTCCAACAGACAAAAGTAAAGTGTTGGCATTGGATACTCCTGACAGGGGACTTTCTTTTTTTTGGTCAGCCTTCTCTCTCTCTCTCTCTCTCTCTCTCTCTCTCTCTCTCTCTCTGTGAGGGAATGACTGTTTTTAGCTGCTATTACATAATACCCGTGATAATACATGTTCCAAAGACATTCCCTAACGTTAAACATAACTATAAATGGATCAAATGTATGATATGGTGTTTTTATTAATAATGTTTAATCAGTTGATCTTGGCTTTCAGTAGAGCCTTTCAGCTGTGGCTTCTGCTTGGTTGGACTGAAAACCTGCACCCACACTTTCTGGATAAGATTGGACACCCCTATATATGCCGTCTATTTAGATAATTTAATAATTCCACCCAAAAGTCACTTTAATTGTGATGTCAAAATCTATAGTAGTGTAGCGTAACATCAACAATATATCATTTTTCCCAGATCAAATCATAGTATAACTCCATAACAATGTTATCGCAACCTGTTATAGAATGTTATTCAATGGGTTGTTATGTGTAGGAAGGCCTTCAGGCTTCAGAAGTTTGGTTTACTATGCAATCTGCGTAAAACCATCCGAGCAGATGATGTTAGCGGTTTGCTAGAGTTATGGCATAAGTTGTACACACACACCGAAATAGACGTTTCTGCCTTGCACCTTTCAAAATGATTTGTAGAAAATCAGAGAGAGAAAGGGTTGAAAAATGTATATAGTGAAGGTGTTTTCACTTCGTGTTCCCTTGTGCAGTTCCCTAGAGCTTTTATGGATATTTGACAATGTTGTGCAATGCATCTCAACTTGAAATTATTTTTTAAACTTATCGAAAGCCGATGGGCTTCTTTATGTACTTTGGGTATTTTTCAACCCACTGAAGTTTAGCGATAATTAGGCCAAAACAGTGGAAAGCCAAGATGGATTTTCTATCTATTTGGTGTAAGAATTTGCACAGGCCAACTCATGGAAATTTACAGATGATCAAGATTACAGATGATGAAGATTATCCTTTGGTTGAAGTTAGTGCTGTAGTTACCACTTTGTGTATGTAGAATTCCAGTAAAATCACATGCATGGATGATCGAAAATCCCCACAGATCATTTACGTAGCACTGGTTTGAGTTTCAGAGACACTGTGCAGCAGCTCAAGTGCTCCAGGATACAGATCAAACGGGTTTGCACAAAAACACCTGAAGAGAATGGAAGAAAAAAGGGGGTTGGTCAAAGACAAATCGAAATCAAAGCGTGAGAAAAGAGGAAAGGAAAAAGGAAAGAGACAGAGGTGGTGAAGGAGAATCAAAGATGAAGCGAAGAAAGTTGAAGGATATTGAAGGATGACCAGGATAAAGAGAAATCCAGATATAACCCTGGCACGAGAGCCAGCAGAAAGGACAGTGAGTTACAAGAGAGTGGCGAAAGAGCGAGATTCAGATGGGAGAGTGAGTCAGGGAATGAGTACGAGAGAAAGGGAGTGTCCAGGTGCTTCATCATCTCAAGTGACAGGCACAGCGGTCATGCAGTGTGTGACGGTGTGTCTCAATATGTGCGAGTGTGTGTGTGTGTCTGTCCATTGGAGTAACGTCGCCAGCGGTCAACTCGCCGTCTGGCCAAGACCCATTCATTCTCCAACATCTGGCCTTCATCCAGGTTTCAGCTCCAGCCCTGTCCTGCTCCCTCCACTACATCTTCCTGTGTTGTGTTATGATCATGTGGATGGTGATTAAGAAAAGGTCACTGAAATTCCTCTCATACCTCCAGCTGAACACATGCCAGCTTTCACAGCAGCCTGCCTGGCCATATGGATGTTAGTTGGCAGGGATTTACTTACCTCAAATTGAAGCTGCTTTATTCTCAACATCTGGCTTTAATTGTATCGAAAGGGTCCGATTGTGACCTTCTCCATAAGCTACAAGGTCTTGCTAGTGCGAATATGTAAGAATTTACACAAGCCAACTTGCATAACCTGTTATGACGTAAAGGTTAAAACAAGGGGTAAGGTTAAGGGTTCTATCTAGGGATGTATTGATAACGATACTGGTATCCCGTACTGGTCCTCATTTACTCATTTACTTTACTGATGGCAATGAAATCAAAGCAGACTGCAACCTATGCGAAAAATACCAAGAGGAGGAACACGATTATATTCCTAACATACAATTAACATGATAAAACATCATCTGGTGTTTAAACGATGACTTTAATAGAGAGTTTGAGAATGGCAGGTCAGTACCAGCAAGCGTGGTCATTAAAAATGAGAGCAAAGTGAAATGAATTGAATGCACACAAAGGTATTCATGAAGCGAGCGTGCAGGTGAACTGTCATACATCAGAACGAACAGTACAGTTCTGCGAGCACTGAGCACTGAACCACTCGCACTTCCATTCCACTCTCTCACTATGGTCAAGGTGTAATTCACGGTGCCTTGTGCCCATTTTTAATGACCGTTTGAGCAGTTTAGTTCTACGCATTCAGGTTTGTCACCCTCACACACTCTATGAAAAATGC
The DNA here is from genome assembly GCA_037577455.1 of Pangasius macronema. Lineage (NCBI taxonomy): Eukaryota > Metazoa > Chordata > Actinopteri > Siluriformes > Pangasiidae > Pangasius > Pangasius macronema. The sequence goes on from CM074950.1 coordinate 22,980,356, forward strand.
TAAAAGGTGTTTTATTAGGTTTCGTTTGAATTGTGTGTTTCAATACAGCTACTATGTGTTTGAAAAACTTTAACAGATTGTATTGACAATTTTTTTTGTGCATTTAGATCTAATTGAATGGGTTGTGAACTTTACGTCTAACACTGGAGATTACTTCCATAACATCTAAATAAACATCTCACAGAATATGTCACTATATTACCACCAATTTACACAGGTTTGGACAATTGTATTAATATAAAGCTGTTATTTGCTTGTAGAGCTGCTATTATAGAAAATGAATCAAAACTATCTGACCAGTCAGAATCAAGAATTCAACACCATTGTGGTATAAACCGAAATAATCATTCACAGATTCATTTAAAGTTTTAAGTACTATATCTGTTATAACTTCAGAGGCAAAATACTACCAAGCTGCGACGGTGATCAAAATACGAATGTGATAATGAAGTTGTAATGGTTTAGCAGTTTTCTGTCTCCCACAGCATTCACAGAATGTAAGTCTACGGAGCAGAAAAGCACCTTTTAAAGCATTTACTGCACTGCAGTGTGGAAAATCATAGAAACACTCAAAGCTACTGGGCAATCTTTCACTTGTTAAGGTAAGAACAGAAGTGTGCTCCAGATGAATAAAAGAAAGGCTCTCCATGTCACACGCTATTAATGGAGCAAAAAAAAACGGAAAGTGTTCCAACCTGCAACGAAAAAGACAAAAAGGGGTTCCGATTAAATTGTTGAAGCAGCGAATGGAAAACACGAACACGGACATGAATTGCCTTTTGGTATGCATCATCAAACCAGAGTGCTATGAATTATGTCATATTTAATCTAATATCTGCTCCTTCTGTACTCCCTCCTCCACTGTTCCTCTCCTGTGGAACCTGCCAAATGCAACAACCTTTGCATAATACAACAAAAACAATTTCCTCGTGTGGAAGCGGATTGGAATATCCGCCGCTCCTCTCTCCTGAACACCAAATAATCATCAGGGGATTTATGTTGGGGGCTTGTATTAAATTAATTGCACATACTGGCAACAGGGCAAGGAGAATAACTTACAGCAATGGATTTCACCTTGCCCTTGTGTTATTGCTCAAAAATATGCACTACGCTCAACACACTTCACTCATCTATCCTCATGTGTAATACATTCTGAATTAACATGCTAAAAGATGGGGCTACGATGCACACTGGTGGATGCGCACGCACGGGAGTGTTTAAATATTACTGGCTTTCCTCGAGGGCAGGGAAATCATTCACCGGGTTTGAGGAATCGCATGACTCAAAGGGACAAAGATAATGGAAAAGCCCAGGTTGCAAATGTGTGTGTGTGTGTGTGTATGTCCTGCTGTTGTACATGTTATTTAGTGAGATTAGAGCCTGCACTTTGACGGACTTTACAGCCTCGCACACCTCTGAGGGTCGAGGGAAGGTCGGTTTACACACGCGCCATCTTTCACGCTCGTACTGTACGACTGATGACTGATGTGCTCATATTTTCCTCCCATATGTTCGCCTCAGACCATGGAGACAAAGTCATATCCACAGAAAATCCATGTAATACATGGGAAATCCTGCACATGGTCAAATTTTGACATTTTCTACTATATAGCACCAAATACCAGCTCTATATTTATAACCTAATCTACCCTTGGAAAAACAACATTACTGTCATATTTGAAAGAATTATATGTTTACAATGGGAAATGAGTTCATCACCTGAGGTAAAAGTCACTCAAGGCATTTAAACATAGGCTTCATCGCTGTCTCTTTGCTCGCATGATCTCACGCTAATATTAGTGGGGAAATAATTGCTGATTCATAAAGGCATATTCGGATTTGACTAGTTTGACATGGAGAGGTGGGGTAATGCCCAGTAGAAACAACTATACTATATCCTGTCCAAACTGGTATGTTGGTATAGATTCCATTTTAGCTTATGGGATCCTGAAATTTAATATAAAATATATAACAATAAAATATAGGTGACATTTAAAAGGACGTAGCAGAGAAGCGACTCATCCAGGAACTTTAGGAAAATAATTGAGTTCCAAGTCTAGGAACATGTTATGTTCATGTGACCTATTAATGATAAAGCGCAATCCACACAACAATTGCTTATGATAAAGGTCAAAACAAAAATAAGGTGTAGTACTCATGGAATTTTCAGTGTGACAATGTAGTGTGCAAATGGAGAAGACACACACATCTCTGTGATTCATAGACATGGCTTATCCGGTGCAAACTGAAACATTACTTAAGAAACATACAGTATAGTATGACCACAAATCTTATCCTGTCTGAATAGTACTTCAGATATCTTCTTATTAATGTTTTTCTTTAGAACTTTTTTTTTATTTCAGTTTTTATTTCAACAACTGATTTTTCGTTACAAGCTACAGCTTTAATATCTTCTTCTTCTTCTTCTTCTTCTTCTTCTTCTTCTTCTTCTTCTTCTTCATCTTCCGGCTTTTCCCTTCAGGGGTCTTCACAGCGAATCATCACTCTCCACCTATCCCTATCTTCTGCATCCTCAACACTTGC
>CM074950.1:22982999-22993549 GCA_037577455.1 Pangasius macronema
CTCTTCCTCAGTCACACTGTCTCTAAAGCTAGAGCTTTAATATACTGTATTTTAATTACAGGAGACACGCCACATGCATTTGATGATGGATTGAGATTTCCTCTCCTCTACAAACACCTGTGGAGCGATAAGCACATAGGCATCTCAGTGGAATGAGCCTCAGAAACTCCCCAGCCTACCTGTTTCTGTATCGCTTGCTATTTGTTGTTGTGATGAAGGGCTTCCTCTCTGGATGAGACATTTATCCCTGTGTAAACGCTGGATGTGTAGTTAATACGGGCTAAATTAGACCTGTGTGAGTCACACGCTGCTGGGGAAGAGCTGCTTTCTTCCTGGCTCAGCTTTTGCAAGCGGCGAGCACCTGTATGAGCGTGTTTCATAAGCTGTGTGATTACTGCTGCGACGGGACGAAAGACTCATTATGGAAGAATGTGTTTCTTAGAATGCTGAAAGAGGTACGGCATTCACAAACACGTCCCCAAATTCTTAGCGTTGAGGTAATGCGTAAGTAATAATTGTTTGGTTCAGATGGAACCAAATGAACGAACAGTATTATTTTCGAATTCTCAACTCGGATTGCTGAGAAATTGTTGATTAATGTTCTATAACCGCAGCTCAGACAATAGTTCCAGCTAGTGACAGCTTACACAGGGAGTTTTATATTGAGTGTGCGATTGTTGATATGGTGGTGTTTTGTGTGAGGAGACGTTTAGCTAGCATTCTAGCGTCAGTGCTTTGTAACAGTCAGAGGTAAAGCTGTTCCTTTAAGTCTTCCAGCATGAGAAAGTTTTCAGTTAGTGCTTTGTTGCAATTTGTCTTATTAACTTCGAGCGAGAGAAAAACGAGAGATTGATGTGCGAATGACTGGTTATAGGTGCTAAACGCTCCACAACATTAAACGTAACTATGGATAAAATAATCAACTTCAGGCTACATCACACCCCATTGTTGAGTATTTTGCTATTCCCAGTTATGTTTCATTCCTTACATAAGATATGACTGCATGAGGTTAAAAAAGTGCAACATGTGCCAAAATTAAAGTGTGTCAGTATGATAAGGTGAGCAGATTCTACAAATTCAGAAGAACAAGATCATTTTTATTCATATAAATAAACCTATAAGTAAATGTACAAGAGCAAGCTTCACCCAACCCTAAACTAAACCTTTGTAACATTTCATGCATCTTCATTCATGTCAATTGTTCTAAATTCAAAAGTCTGAGACCATATTGGTGTAACACTGGTGATAAGTGGAGCTGAGTTGTTGTGTCATTAATTCATTGCTCACTGGAGTGAAATGATCGACACTTTGATATGTTTTGTGCTTATTATTTCCCACCTACACTGAGAATATTGGGTGTGTAAAAAAAAAGTGCAGTATGTCAGTTAGCTCGTATCAGTCTGAAGAGAAAACCAATCTCTTAAGGATTCCTCTGCTATTCAGTTTACTATTTCATTTCTACAGGCAGCATTGCTAACTATTCCGCCATGTTCTGTAGCTGTGAGGGTTCATTATACACTGCCAGTCAATAGTTTTTGGTTAAACTTCAACAATTGGGTTCAAGTTAAATAATCTAGACTTGTTAGATACTGACCTGAGAACTGACCTGCAAAATAACCAACTATCCAACTAACTAACTAAATAACTAACTAAATAAATATCTATTGGCAGCTAATTTTGCTGTTTATTTCTAGAAAAAAGTAAAATGATCTGTCATTAGAATAATCTGGAATTCAGTGTTGCTATATTGCATTGCAAAAATACAGTTTAATAAGTAAATAGGATTTTTATTTATTTATTTATTTTTTTCTGCAGTTTTGATTACCGTTTTGATTTTGTTGTTTCCACATTTCCCTCTGCATCATGGTTTGGTTTCATTTGGTTGCCCATAAAGATAGAATTCAAAGTGTTTTATTTGTTTAATATAATCTTATGTCTGTTGTCTGGTCAGGAGAGAGAACCAAGTGACAAAAAATATTTTGTCACTTGGTGTCAGATGTGTCTCACCTTTCTACATGTTGAGTTTAGCTGAATTGATGCTATTGGAGATAAGTATCAAGCACCTGGACTGGTGCATACTGTAAATAAGTCCAAACTGCATATAGTTATTAAGTCCAGGACTGGTCAGTGTAGTACTTACGTGTTATTTTCCCCAGTAGATGAGAGGCAAAGACTACTTTTTGGTAGAAACATGTCAGTTTCTTTTTGGTCCTCCTTGAGAGCTGATTCTGGCGGTCAGACTTTCTGCCATGGGAACAATTTGCAGTTGTTTGTCCTTAATGCAAGCAGGGGTTGAGCTGAACCACACGGCAGTGAAAGAGCTGACAGCAGTTACATTGATGTGCCTGTAGAAATGAGACAGGACCAGATCTTGATGCACAGCAACGACATCATCACAGTTTAAAAAAAAAAATCCAAAATAACAAAAAATCCTCCACTAAATACAAATTAGGGATGTAACACAATGCCACAATCTGTACGTGTATCTGTTCAGTTCTCCAGATATCCTTATCTGTGTTTGAATTTAAACCTGAAGTGTGTGTGGCCTAAGCCAGATTTGTCTTTTTTTTATTAAATATGACCCTTATCACTTTGCTCACTGAAACATAGACGTAGAAAGTTGTGAAATCTGTGAGTTCTGGCTCTGACAGTTTCTCAACCTCAGCTACATCACATGAGACCGCTGGACTATATATTTTTTTTTTGTTAATCCTGCTTGCAGTTAATATTTTTGTCTGTGCCACAATATAGTATTTTCTAACAAATTTATTGGTTCTATTTACCAAAATGCAAATAAACCTGAACATACAGTATTATCAGTTCATTCCGAATAATGTATTCATATCTGGATACATCCTTAGTAAAATGATACCATTCCTTCTGTCTGTTATGAACATTTCAGTTCCATCCATTACAATTACACACTACTGGAAGGTCTTCATTTCCAACCACAAAGTTAAAGCAGTAAAACATGTAGTTATATAAAAAAAGCATATATACTTTTGATACCACTGTACATGAGGTGTTTAACACATAGCTTCAATCTTTTAAAGGCAGAGCAGAAAGGTCTACATACAAAACAATTTTAAAAAGATAAAGCCATTAACGAGAGAACAGTAATACAGTTATTAAAACAATAAATTTCACTTTATAATACTGAGAGACTGTATTGTATTTCAGTATTCTGTACTTTTATACTTGTACTTGTACTCTCGGGTCCCCAGCTGTATGGACATTTGCACATTTCCTATGTGTCCATGTGGGTTTCCTCTGGGTTCTCTGGTTTCCTTCGACCTCCCAATAACATGGCAATAGGTGAATTGGTGATTCTAAATTGCCCCAATGTGTGTGTGTGTGTGTGTGTCCACCGTTCCCTAGGATAGGCTAGATAGGCTACTGATCCAATGCTAAAGATCTTACGGAAGAATGTAAGGTTCCTGAAAGCTTCTTTGGATAGCTAAGGCTTCTTAGCTTCCTTAAATTGGTTTTAGTTAGTTTAGGATGCTCTGTGTTACAGAAACATCCTGATATATGGTTCTACATAGAATCAAAATCTTAACCTAAAGCAATGGTTCTCATAGCCAGGGGTAGGGCTGGGCGAGCTGATGACTTTAGATTGTAATCAATTAAAATGTCTTCATGATACGTTTTTACAGGTATTGTGATACTAAACCCATTTTGTCAGCTGCATTCAGATATGCCATGCAAAGTTATTTTATAAACCAGCCTTTAACCTATCCACTAGTCCAGCTTGTGTTCTCCCTGACAGACACACAAAGAAACCAATAATAGCCAAACGTAGGCAGTTTCTTAGCTTATGGGGTTTTTTTTCTTTATTTTGACACAAACAATGGCTGTTGTGTACAATTCAGCAGTTCCATGTAACTGATTTTCATTTTTTTAAACACCAACTCCTCCATGTTGTCAGCCATGTTCGTACGCCGCCAAGCATAGCAACATGGCTGACATATACAAAGGTGAGATTTTCTTGGTTTAACTGCCAAGAAAGTACACCAAAGCGTTCGCCAAAAGAAGAGCATACATGAGTGTAACACTGCCACATCCAGAAACAGTGTAATAACAGTAATAACAAATGTATTTGTAAAAGGCGCTACTTATGAGAAAACAAGCAAGCACTGGAAAGACATCACTGATGCTGTGAGAAATGCAATAACACAAAACCTATTTAAATTAAAAAAAAATAATAATAATAATAATAAAACCAACTCAGGTAAAGTAGTCAGTATTTAAAATTTAAATAGTGATGTAAATCAACTTTCCATTTATCACACGTTTAAGTACTGAAGACATTATTAGAGGTGTACTTTCTTATTCTTAAACTTTTTTTTTAATATGCACTCTCCTAAAAATGTGATATTATTTTTATTTTATTTTTATTTTTTTGCCAGATCACCTACCCACAGGGGGTCTGTTGTTTGTGGTTTCTCCCTTCAGTTTCCTCTTCAGGAGACGAAATGTTCAATTGAGCTATGATCTGGTGATGACTTGACCAGTCTAAAACCTTCCAGTTTTTCCCCTGTTGTGTTGCCAGTGTGTTTTGGGTCATTGTCTTGTTGCACAGGCCCTCCTAATTAGATTGGATAAATTTCTCTGTAAATTGAAAGAACGTTTCTGTAGACCTCCAAATTCATTCTGCTAGTACCATCATGAGTTACATCATCAATAAAGATTAGTAAGCCTGTTCCAGAAGCAGCTATGCAAGCCCAAGCCATGACACTACCTCCACCATGCTTGGCATACACTGTGTACATTTTGGATTGTGAGCAGATCCTTACTTTCTCCACACTTTTGCCTTAATCTTGGTTCCAGAACTTTTGAGTCTCACCTATGTATTTCTCTCCAAATTCCAATCTGACCTTCTGATTCTTACTGCTGATGAGTGGTTTGCATCTTGTGGTATGGCCTCTATATTTCTGCTATCAAAGTCTTCTTCAAATGTTGGATTGTGATTCATTCACTGCTGCCCTGTGGAGGATTTTGGTGATGACACTGACCGTTGTTTTGGTTGTTTTTCTTCACAGCTCTCACAAAGTTTCTGTCACTGACTGCTGTTGTTTTCCTTGGCTGACCTGTTCGGTGTCTGTTTGTTAATACACCAGTGTCTTTTTCAAATTGTTGTGTTGGCTATGCACCGGCTTTCACAGGCACAGATTTTCTCTCTTTTCTCAGCTTCAAAACGGCTTGCTTTTGTCCCATACACAGCTTGCTGGTCCTCATGTTGGTTTATTATTTTTAACAACAAATATAGTCTTCACAAGCGAAACCCAGGGCTCAATCCATGAGTAGACAATCAGAGCTAATGATTGTTTAAACAATCGATCAAAACCTAGATGTAAATATAAGGAAATGAAATGAAATTCACCTCATATTCCTCATTTGAGCTCAAACCCAAATGTCTTCAGTGTATAGCAAAAACAACAGGATTGGCCTTGCCATTCCAATATTCTAGGGGACTGTAGATCATAAATCCACAACTGTCAACCCTCATTTTGAATGTTTTCTGGTGGTGATCTCAAAGTTATTTTGTGTGCACTATGTAACCAAGCGGGACCTTTGTAGAGTTGTCATAATGGCTGATGTGTCCTGAAAGGAATATGTTACCTACAGACTTGACAGAAGCATCAGCAGTATCAGGTGGAGGTCTATTTATTGGTGTACAGTGAGATCTTCACTCTCTGATGATTATTAAAACACCAGGCAGAGGAAGAGAAAAGGGGGAAGAATCGCAGACATAGTCACAGACACAGACACATGGAGACACATAAACACCCAGCCAGACACACACTCTCACACACCGAGACACGCAAAACACATCCAAGTGATAGTGGCACTTTCTCCAGTGAGCTAGACATCAGTGGCGCAGAGACCATAATGAGAATAAGGACAGTGTCAACAGACTGAGAAGATGGCGTGAAAAATGGAATCGCATGTGGCTGAGAAAAAGAGAGTGAGAGAGCGAGAAAGCAGGAAGCATGTGGAGAGACAGAGACACACAGAGAGGGAGAGACACAGAGACAGAGAGAGAGAGAAGACAGTAAGCAGTAAGCCTGTAAATCCATTGGGTTTTTTTTTTTCCAGACAGAGAAGCAGAATAGAAGTGACAACGGCTTCAGGGGCTGGAGAACCATAGGCGGAATACAGGAGCCGAGAGAGAGAGAGATAGACAAAGAGAAGGGCGAGAGAGAAACACAAAAAGAGCGAGAACTGGAGAAATAAATAAAGAATGTGTCATGCGGTGGGAGGAGGAGGCATGCAGGCTGAAGCTGTCAGGAGTGTGCTGCTGTCTGCAGATTAGAATCAGGAGCTATTTAAAGAGGACCAGCACGCATGCACGCACACACACACACACACACACACACACACACACACACACACACACACACACACAGAACAATACATGATCAAACATAGACACATACAGATGTATACAGTGCAGTTCAGATTAATTTATGGTTTGTATATTGTAGGTTCAAATAGTCTCATACACTTTAATAGGAACATGTGCACCTGTATATTCATGCAATTATCTAATCAGCCAATCACGTGGCAACAGTGCAATGGATAAAATCATGCAGATACAGGTCGAAAGCTACAGTACTCTAGAAAGTTGATGAGAGAGGTCAAAGGAGAATGGTGAGACTGGTTCCATCTGAGAAGAAAGCTAGTGTAACTCAAATCAACAGTGTTGAGCAGAAAAGCATGAATCTGAGTGGCCACAAGAATCTCTACACTGGGCACAGGCTGACCAAAAGTGAGCAAATGAAGACTGGAAAATGTCACCTGGTCTATTTCCAGTCTCCAACTGTCAAGTTTGGTTGAGCCTGTGCCCACTATAGCCTCAGATTCCTGTCCTTGGCTGACAAGAGCCTGATGTGGTTCTGTTGTAGTAGCCCATCTGCCTCATGGTTCAAGGTGTTGTGCTTCCTGAGATGCTTTTCAGAACACAATGGTTGTAAAGAGTTGTTAGTTGAGTTGACCATCCTTCTGGAACCGCTGTCATCAACATGGCATTTCCACTCGTGGAACTGTCGCTTGTCATATTCACGTTTAAGCATGTAGAACGTTGTGGAACAATTTCATTCTTATTATCACTTATGTTATAGCAGCTATGTATAAAGTCATTCCATCACCAGACATTACAAATTACAAATGCAAAACAGCGGCATACTTCCAGGGAAATAACAAGATCAGTACAACAGTTGTCAGACAGTTCTGCTTCATGATGCACACACAGTTCACGTTAGCTTTAAGGAGTGTGTGTGTGAGCGTTCTGTTAGAGGATTGATAAGATGGAGTGCAGCGAGTCTGTCTCTCTCTCTGTGACTCTGAACTGTTTTCAACTCCCCTCTTGGCTCTGACGGAGCTTTTGGTGATCCCTCGTGATGTCATCATCTTCTTCACATGGAGAGGGGCAAGATGGAGGTAGTGATGCATAACCGGAACCCCGCTGTGAGACTCTCAACCACCATGCTTCAATCTCTCCTTTCTCTTCCTTGTTCATCCTTTCTTTTTTTTTTATATTTACCATCTTTCTGGCCGAGCTGCTCTCCTAATCTCCTTGTGCTCACTTATCTTTCTCACCTTTTTATCCCTCTGTCTCTCATCACTCATCCTTTATCTTCTCTCTTCTCCTTGGTCCCTCTCTCTCTCTCTCTCTCTCTCTCTCTCTCGATTTCTCTTACTTCAGCTCCCTATCTTGCTTCTCTACACTCGTTCTCTCTGCCTCACATCACCTCCCTCCTTCTTTTCAAGGGCCACAAGCCCATCCCACTCATTGACTCATCTAGAACACGTCACTTATCGTGCTCCCTCCATGCCTTTCCCGGAAGGATAGAGCTCTTCTCTCTCGCTTTTGTCGCCAGCCGTCTGCCGTGTAGAAACATCCCATGAGACTCAGTGAAAAACCTCACTCTCCTACGCTGTTCCCAAGCTCAGGAGAGACACACACTAACTCCCGAGACTGTGGAAATGTGTTTATTGCCACAGAAAGCTTGTGAATCTATCAGGAGCTGATTTGGTACTGTGTCTGAGGCTCTGTACAAATACATATGGATATTTTTAAAAACGTGTTCGTTTTTTCTCTGCGTTTTGGCCTCCTGTGTACTTTCATGGTCACTGAAAATGAGGGGTTTTGACTTTTTCTTATTTGGTAATGTGTTTAATGATTTAAATTTGTTTGTTTTAGTATTACACCTTCATGCAGAGGCACTAGAATATACAAATTGTGCCTTAAACAGAGATTTTCGATGTACACTTTGTATCCAAGAATTCTGCTTCACTTCACTGTCAGTCCACACATCAATCCTTGTGTCATTTTCTGGTTTAAATCTTATGGCCATGTTGGTGTTTTTCCACATATTGCCTTCTCTTACACATACTCTTAATGTTATTCTTGAGGCATTTGACATAACAGTTTATGACATACTGTTACCACCTACTGGGCTGGCATGCTCATACGAGCGTTTTCAAATCGCTTTCGAGTTTTAGTGTGGACAGAGATTTTTTTTTTTTTTTCAGAAAGTCTGTGTATTTTTTATGTACAAAAAATATATATATGTACATATTTTATGAGTGGCAAAAATTCTCAAAAAAAAATCTCTAAATAATTATTACTGCTATGTTCAGGTTTCTTTGCGTGTTTTCTTTCTTTACTTTTTAATTGTCGCATAACTATGCATTCATTCATGACTCCAATAATAAGGCATACACTTATTGGTCAAATATGCTGATAAGCAAAAAGGATTTGGTCCCAAAGCAAATCTTGGTTCCTGACAATGACCTGTGAGAAGCCTGGAAATCAGCGCACAGTGTTCTTACTGTGTAAGTCCATATACAGCGGCTGTTAATCAGTATAGTTTCAGACATAAATCCAGAAAACCTGCTTACTTGCAAGAAAGTAGTCTGAAATATTCAGCTTGTAATGCAGACCCGTTCGGAGTGGCATGGCCCATAGAATCATGACACTAATGGCCAGTTTATGGGCTGTAAAGCACTGAGCAGGCTGTCAGCGGGAACGAAAACCCTGACAACAATGTGCTATTCTCTGTATTTTAAAGGTAGTTAATTGAGGACTTGTGTGACAAGTAATCAACGTTCTCTCTTCGAACTGAAGCTCTTGTCCAAACTGCAAACCAGAAAATGACAACAACATGGTAACTGCACTTCTTGGGGTAATTTATTGGCCGGTGATGGACGGGGTGTATCCACTTCAAAATCTGTACTAAATTTACAAATCTTTAAAATGTCGAACAAGTCAAACCTGAGGTTATTTCAGCTCAGCTCAGTAATAAATAAATAAATAAATAAATTTATCCCATGGCCTTGTTGAATGCTTGAATCTGATTGGTGAGAAACGGTTGATTAATTTTCTATAACAGCAGCTCTCATAGTAGTTTGGCCATCAGGTGAATATTAACGTGTTTGTAATAATACGCTATCATTTCTATAGTAACAACTTATACAGGGACTTGTACGGTTTCTCAGTAATCGAACATTTTTTGTGTTTTTAACATCAAGAGAGAGAGAGTCTGGTGAGCGAACGACTACTTATAGCCGCTGCAATGTAAAGGATAACAGGAACTAACCTGATTTGTGAAAGCAATTAATTTTAAATGTAAATGTATAAAACGTGCTGTTCTTTAATTAAAAGCATTTAAATGTTTGCAAATTTATGAGGTATAAGAGGAATGAAACACTTCACAACTTCAGGACCTTCTAAAAGGTGCTCCTGTATATTTCTCAAAATAGTAAGAATTTGCATCAGTGCATGAATTTTGAAGCCATTGTTGTGAAACTCCTAAATCAGTTCTTTTGGAAGGTCACAGCTCTAAAGTATGTAGCTCTATTCTGCCCCGCTAATGGAATAACAGCCTTTTTTTCCAAAATATTTCAATTCAATTACCGTCCACATGATGATTTTAGTTTAGCTTAGTTTTGTTTGGCTGGATTTGTAGCTTGGGCAGTATGTTGGACACCCCTGTACTATAATGCTCCATAATCAGATAATTATCTCATAAGATAGGACTTTCATCACGTATCTGCTGACTCATGCAGAATGTTACTACTGAATTCTGCACTGTTCTCTACTATTTCTGAATTTGTCAGAATCTCCATAGGATAGGCCTCATAGAATCAGTGATCACATAACAATATATGTGTTCTACAGGTTTAAAAAAAAAGCACATTGATTAATTGTGTTTATTTAATTTTCCATGAAAATTTCCTCATTCAAATATGTTATTGTTTTTGTAGTAACAACTTACACTGGCAAGGAGACGTTTATACTAGTTCCATTTTCTTGTCTTCATAATTTCAAAAGAGAGAGATATATTGCTATAATGTAAGTGATAACAGGAAGTAACTCATTCTGTGGCTGTAACATTAAATGTAGCTATAAATGTATAAAGTATGTGTCATTGTTTAATTAATTAAAAATTGTAATTATCACATTGCGGAAGGTGTACGAGACAGTGGTGAGAGCAGCCATGCTGTATGGTTTAGAGACAGTGGCACTGAGGAAGAGGCAGGAG
>CM074950.1:23004196-23022916 GCA_037577455.1 Pangasius macronema
AGGTGGTGGAATGAACTTCCCTTAGATGTCCGAACAGCTGAGTCACTGGCAGTCTTCAAACGACGTCTAAAGACTTAGCTCTTCATTAAGTACTTAAGTTAGCACTTACACACACACACACACGCGCACACACACACAAAAAAATGTGTTCCTAGTCTGTGACCTAGTGAGCCAGTATCAGAATATATTTTTGATAGACTTCAAAGCACTATTGTAAGTCGCTCTGGATAAGGCCGTCTGCCAAATGCCGTAAATGTAAATGTAAATGTAAGCATGACAAAAACACATTCGAATCATGACATTAGCTTGAGAAATAAAAAGCAGCACCGAGCAGATGCACAAACAAATCCCGACTAAATGTAATGAGTCAGGATCATAAACAAATTCCCTGTATTTTTATAGCATGTTTAAATAAATGCAGTCTCCTTGATGAGGATGATCTTTAAGTAAAATCTGGGCTTGATTAGCTTGTCGCACACCTTCACACACGCACGCCTCATCACATTTCTGGCTTTGAGTTACAGGAGTTCAATATAGGAAGAGTTCCTGTGGTTCCAGCAGACCTCGGGTCATAAAGTCAGTCAAGAGATCGGCATCAAGCAGAGCATGGCGAATAAGTACTCTCTCTCTCTCTCTCTCTCTCTCTCACTCTCTCTCTCTCTCTCTCTCTCTCTCTCTGTCATATACAGTAGCAGGGTTAAAGGATAGACAACAAACCCTAAATGCATACACAATAAAAGTCAAATCTTTTAAACATTCTATATTAAAGCATGAAGTAAATTTGTTTCAAATGTGAAAATCTACAAGGTTGTGAATCTATTTTGTTGGAAACAGTTAGAACTATTAAACTATTAAACTTGGAAACATAATTTTGAACTATTCGAGAGAGAAAAAGCTGTAAAAATCATAATTAGGCAATTGTAGCACACGTGTGGAGTCTTAGGAAAACCTTTCATATGGTCAAACGTTGATTTTTTTCCTATATATACTTCTTGAATGTATTTCCATTTCCTGTTGTATGTGAACCATAAGTAAAAATTTGATCAGGTTAAAATCTACTTTTAAAGTAAAAGAGTAGAAAGTCTCATTTTAAGCATTTCTATTTCTACATTCATAATCTAATCTACTTATGGAGAAAAACAAGAATACTGACAAATTACACTTTACAAATTACTAAAAAAGTTTATCAGGTCTACACCATTCTCTGTCTCATCGCTCGAGGAGTTTGAACGCGAGGCTCATCTTTGTCTCTTCACGCCACTGATCTCTGTTCATACTATCGCATCACGTCGGTGGGGAAATAATCGCCAATTCGTTGAATCACTTCTGTTCTCTTGCCTCAATTTCTTTATAACATCTTTTGATTATGTAATTTAAAGAAAGACACATTGTTCATTTAATCCATTTCTAGTTAGAAATATTTTGGAATATCCATGAATCAAGTGAGTTAATATTGTCCCTCGTGTTATAGCAGCTCTAAACAGTTGCTCTGTCAGCAGCCTCTCATTTCTCTCTCTCCCTCTTAACGCTTGTCATGTTACAGAGGAAGCACAAAGCGCTCCATCCTGAAGATATTCCCATGACGGAAAACTTAAAATTACAGCTTTACCTTTGACTGTTACAAAGAGCTGACACTGGAGACTTCTTCCAAAAAAAACTACTAACAGAAAACTTCATCTTATGAACAATTACGCCCAGTTTGTAGAGCGTCTGCTGTGTACGCTGGTACTGTAGAAATGATAAGAATAAGAACAAGTGTATTAATATAAACCTGTAATTTGCCTTACACCTGGAGTTATGATGCTGTTATAGAAAATTAATCAACACCACCAACATCAAACACAACACATTAGGTTATTGGCATTTGATACCCAATTCATTCTAGTCAAACAGACTAATAATGCTAAGAATGCAATAATAAATATACCCTTGATAATGATGGGTCGTGGTTTACGCCACTAAAAATAATAAAATAAGTCATGGACCTTCCCACGATACGTAGTGTCAGAGGACCCCTGCGTCATTAGGTATTCTTCACACACTCGTACTGCATATACCATATCACCGAATTGTTTCATGGGCAGCAGTGAGTCACGTTCATGGATCACTGCTGCCAATGCCATTTTGCAGCCATCGCGGTCAGGGTCTCAACTGTCACTCTTAGTTACAGCAGCCTGCACTGGCCCCAAATGGTGGAAAGAGGCCGCCTCCACTCTGACCCGCAATTACCCGACCCAATCTTTGCAGATGGAGCTCAGCTGTAGCCATACTCAGACCACTAAACACACACATACACATACACATACACACTGCACAGCAAGGACATGAAGCCGCACTGGACAAAGAGGTGCCGGAAACCTCACACGTCACACGTGACACTTTATTATCAAGACCCAAGATCGAACTTAAACATTAAACATTAGTATTCCTTGGCTCGTTCTTTTTTATATCTCTTTCTAAGCATCGCATGTGGCCCGAAAGCTCTTTTCATGCAGCCTGGTGCATATAATTTAGCTCACACTGTATCTACGTATATCTGAGAGCCAGAGGATGAGGAGGATGAGGGCTTTTTTTTCCACCTTCAATAATCCAGCTGCAATCTCCACCATTTTGGGGGATGGGGCCGACAAAAGGATGTGATTTTTAGTCTATAGACTGCAATTACGGTTGCAGGTCCTCATTGTGTTCCTTCCATTTGAAACATACTGTGTCCCTTTGCTAATGACTTGTTCCTGATGTGTTCATTCATCCTTTTTGCACTTAGGCAATCTGTTTACCCAATAATTTACTCCATAGCCTACCCGCTCAGTGCGCCTCTTGAAGGCAAAAAAGCTCAGGAATTTCTTCTCATTGTAACTCTGTTAAGCCCATCTGTGACCTAGAAAGCTTTAGCATCCCCTTTAAGCTTTTGGCACTGTTATCTAGCTGAATTGCTGGTGGAGCTGCAGGCTACGTTATAGCACGGGTGCAAAGCTGAATGCATGCTCATTTGTGTGATTTGGTTTTATCCCGTAATTTCTATGCTGAGTAGGGTTTCTAGAAGCAGGACTAAATGCATTTGGTGCATTCTACTTCAGAAAAACGTGATGCTGGTGGTGTTTGGTGCTTATTTGGTCCTTATTTGTTTTTGTGCTGTTTGACTAGATTACGATAATGTTATTAAATGGAGCTTTATCTTGACTGGCAGTTCACTTATTCCAGGCAAAATGTGTTATTGTGTTATGGTAGTAATTAATATTAAAAAATTGAGTGAGTCATGATGGACCAGACGCGGAGGAAATTGGGTCACCGTTTTGATTGACAGAGGATTGTGAAATAATTTTGGAACTGCAAGCTTTTGGACCTTGTGAAAATTCACTGATTAAATTAAATCCTATTTCTGGGATTAGTACTTTGTTAACAAACCAGCCATACACTGTATCATCAGTTCATAAAACAATAACTTGTCTGAAATGGAAGGGAATTAGAACATGGTCCATCCGCTAGGCCAGGGATTATCAACTGGCAAACCGCATTCTGGATGTGGACACAGCAATGTATTTCAGTGGACCAAACTGAGTTCTTGCAAACCCTACTGTAGCAGAGCAGATCAACATATGAAATTAAAAAAAAAAAACCTGTCCATAGTTCAGTGATGGTTCTAGGCTTGGAACATCAAGACTTGGCCGAGTCGATTGTCTCTTCTAGTAGACAAGGTGACAGATTCCAAGGTAGGACTAGAGACCACTCTGTCTGCGTGGAGTTTTGCATGTTCTCATAATGTTCATGTGGGTTTCCTCTGGGTTTTCCAGTTTCCTCCCACTTTAAATTGCTCCTAAGTTTGAAGGTGTGTCCATAGTGCCCTGTGATGGACTGACACCCTGACCATGATAAAGTGCTTAGTGAAGATAAATGAATAAACGAATGAACGCATCAGTATCAAGACTAGCTACAAGGTTAGAGACAGTAGGAAAGAAAGGGGAGGGTTTTGACAGACTTTCATAGATTTTTCATTATATTGACTCCTTTCTGGTAATCTGGGACATGTTTAGATGAATGGATGAAGAAGATGAATGGATGAAGATGTAGAACTCTTCCTCACTTGTCAATCAGTGAGACACTAACCAATCACGTCAGCTTGTTTATAAGGAAGAGGGTAGATAGCACTTTCCTCTAAGTGTGCTATGCTGCCTTGTGATGCTGTAGTTAGAAAAGTTGTCATGGCTGGCTTTTCATGTCTGTGTTTATTCTCCGTGTGTCAAATTCAAAACTGATTTGTCTCATCAGTTCAGAGTATATGGTGCTAGTTAAAAGTGAATTGTACATCACAATCATGTTTTGTTTTGTATTGGTGTAGTTTAACAGAATAAATATCGATATTTGCTTAGTCGGAGCTCTTCCACGTGACTCACGTTTAAAGATGGTCAGGCCAGTGCCAAACAAAAACTATCAATAGCACTCTTCATGAAACAATGAAGCAACTGTCTCCACAAGATACAGAGATTTTCTCTGGCAGCCAAATGATGAACAAGTAATTCCCTGTTGATGTTCTTTGTTTGTCTTTTGACTGTTATACAGTGTATATGTGCATAAAGCGTATTAAAAGCACATTGAGTGATTATAGACTCAGAGGACACAAACGCGCAGCAGCCATTCATCCGTTAAATCAGTCAGAAAATCACTGATTTAACACATCACTGAAAAGCCACTGATCAGTGATACACTGTGCCATTTCTAATCTGTACTGTGGCATAGCCAGGACTTTCAGAGATTGTAATTGCTCTTTTAAAGGCACTTTTCTTGGGGAACAAATTGGGACTTAAATCCCAAGCCAGCTTTTTGAGATTCTCATAAAAAGACAGTAATTATCCGTTTTCGGAAGACATTCATCGTTCTTATATTAGGTTTGACTTTTTAATGTTACTCCGTATTGTAAACCTTTGTATAACATTATTCCTATATACTATAACACCTTTATAATCAAAGAATACTGAAAGAAATGACATGCTTTCATGCTCATCTCCTGTACATCTTTATTCATGTATTAAAGTGTTTGAAACAATGAAGGTCCACATCAGGGACAGAAAAAAAAACACACACAAAAATACCACAAATACATAAGGAACAAATGAATAAAGGAGTTATTATTGAGAAACGTACAGTCTCCGAAAAAAAGTGTAATCTAGAATAAGTGTTTTTTGGTTGTCCCTTTGGGAAAACCCTTAAAGATTTTATCTAGAACCCTACAACAGACTGTTTCCTTATAAAAGTAACTTTGAGCCCTTAACAATCCAAAAACCCTTGATGAATTATTTTTTTTTCTAAGAGTGTGTAAGTCTTTCTACCTTCATACCAAACTGACCACGGGTGACTACAGGGTATATATGGATACAGCTCCTAATTGTGTTCCCTCAAATTAACACAGTGTTTTCCTTTGCTAATGATGCATTCAAACATTTTGCACTTTTTACATTTACGGCATTTGGCAGACGCTGTTATCCAGAGCAACTTACATTTATTTCATTTATACAGTACAAGTGAGCAGTTGAGGGTTAAGGGTCTTGCTCAAAGGCCCAGCAGTGGCAGCTTGGTGGTGCTGGGGATTGATCTCATGACCTTCCGATCAGTAGCCCAACCACTGAACCACCACTGCCCCTGTCACTACCATTTTTAGCCAATACTACTAAATGCACATCGCTACACTTCTAGAAAAAAAGAAATCCTCCATGGTTCTTTGGATGGATTGGTGGGCCACTCTCTTGTAGCATTCAACACACAACCTTTAAGGTTGCGACAATCCAAAAAACCTTTCTAGGTACTGGATGAAACCTTTCTAAGAGTGTGGGTTATAGGATTAAGAATTGGGAAAGAAAGAGACAGAAATTAAGTCAGGATTGCCAAGCTGCTGTACATACAAGTGCTTTGTTGCTTTCTAAGTGGATATAAGTGAGAAGAGACTGTAATCATAATCCCAGCCTTTGATTCCTTTCTTTCTATTTGAGTTTTACAATGTCCAATTGATGAGCACTAGTTTGTGGTGTTTTCTATTCAGTGCTTTATGCACTTAGGCTTTGCATTTTATCAATAATTCCAAAACACAAAGGACTAGAATATAGTAATAGGACAATAACAAAAGGAATTGAAACTAGGACAAAAAGTTTTGGATTACAAGTACTTAGTATATTTGTGCTAAACTGGACAATGGTGAGAACAGCCATCAATAATTAAAGTTTGTAGTAAAGCAATGTTTTTTAGCTTAAGTGAACCAAAAACCAAAGTAATCCAAATTAGTAGCATCAAGATATTATTCTATTGACAATAAATCGTATAAATAACAGTTGCCTAGGATGTATTGCCCAACTCCAGTCATTGATCTCCGTCTTTTTTTCTGTACCAGGTGGTGGGTCAGATCGACAAGCTCACAGCGGACTTTGACTTCGATCCAGAGCCAGATGAATGGACAGTGGCAACGGCGAGCAGCACGTCAAGTAGTGAACGTGGCCTCACTGAGGCCTTCCGGCTCGACTTCCTCGGCCATGATGTGCTTTCCGACGCCTGGGATTTCTGCGGCTACCGCAAAACGGCTCGGGAAGAAGATGAGCTGCTGGAAGAGGAAGAGCCGGGGAGCTCCGCCTCAGCCACACCTACACCCATGGTCAACACATATTCGCAGATGAACGGTGGCCTCCCAATCCCCAATGGACCTCTGATGGTCACTCCGGACTCTTCCAGCGAGGAGGCATCAAGTTCCACGCACAGTCAGAAAACATCACGCACCTCCGGGACGAGAGAACGAGTTCGCTTCAGCGACAAGGTCCTCTACCACGCACTTTGCTGCGACGATGACGATGAAGATGAACCAGAGGAGGAGGAAGGAGGAGAGGATGAAGATAAAGTGGACTGCGGGATGCCTGACACAGACAGCGAACCGAGCCCTTTGGCTTCTTCGCCTGTCCCTCCTCTCTCCTCCTCCAAATGCTCAACCACTCTTCACAAATGGCGGGAAACCTCTTCAGCGGGCCCATCGCCCGTTAAGATGGCCATGCTCGGGCCACACACTCTGCCTAGGAAGGGTCCATTAAAACCAGGCAGCAGGAAAAAACTGCTGCGCAACAGCAGCACTCAGACAGTATCAGACAAAAGCACGCAAACAGTATTGCCATACATCCCAGCGAAACAGAAAAGCAAGGAGCCCTAAGGAGACCTTCAGCAGAAAAAGCAAAGCAAACTGAATGAATATTAGAGTGACTGTATACTATTTAATATCAAATACATAGATACTAGATTAAGACACAAATTAATAAATGAATTACTAAATAAATAAATAATATATGGGAAAACAGTCTGACTTTGAAGTCATTCTACAGCTCAGGAAGGAAGCAGTGGTCCAATTTGTAAAACATGGTGCCAACTTTTGTGGAAAGAATCTCACATATTTATTCAATAATGTTCATATATAAAGGTCCTCTTCTACTATGCCTGCTATGCTTAATGAATAACTGAAGTCATGCTTAAATGCCATATTCAGAATTGGGATATGCATGTCTAATGAGGAATTAATACTGAAATTGTGGACATTGCTATTCAGATCTCAGACGTAACTACTACGAAGCGCCACTCACAATAATGAGGGTGGAAGCCATTTTGTTAATCCAAATTTGCATTTACTAATATGATAATTACAATTAGGACTACTCATGCAGCATACCATTCATGGTAGTGTACTAGACTATTATCAAATGTTTATTTCAATGCTTGGCATTTTCTCAGTCATATATCATCATATGTGTCTTTTTTTTTTTTTTTTTAATCATCTCCTGCTTTTGCGTTATATCCTATTACATTTTAAAGTATAACAAAAATGTATACATATACTTCAGTCCACATTATCTAAAAATTTTTTTGGACTTAAAGGCAACTGCTTGTGTTTCAAAACAGTGGTCCAAATGTTAACACATACACCCATTTCAAATGTTCCTGCTCAAGAAAAGTCTGGTAACCTTCAAAATGCAAATTGCACGCAACTGATTTTAATTATTTCAATGGTGTAGAAAATCAACGTTACTACCAATGTAACGTGACTCCAAACACAAGTAGTGTTCCCTGCATAAATACTGACATACTGTATCTTTTGAACCTTCTCTGAATATGACCCATACTACAAAACTCAGTATAATACTTTCTTTTTTTTTTTCTTTTCAGTTTTAAGTGGTCATATTTAGCTGTCGCCTAAGAAGTATATCATGGGTATCATGCACACTGAACATATTGTAGTATATTATCCTGAGCACTCATATAAGAAAAGCAAGCTGACCTTAGACCAGTGCTGTTGCCCTTGATTTTTAAAAACCATTCCAGCAATGAATCCCTTCATCTGCAGCTGAGTTTGAAAGTGGTTAGAGGGATGAAAAACTGTATTTTCGAGTGCCTCCTCTCCTCTGTGACATTTAGCCACCACCACCACCACCCATCCTCTCCATGAAGTAGTAGGCCAAGGTTGTTGGGGGCGACGACTTAAAACCCAGAGCATAAAGCCAAGATGCAAAAGGTTATGTCTCTCTATTCGGAGGCCCAGTAGGGAGTTGCGACTCAATAGTACTGTGTTTTATTCACAGGAATGATGCCAATAGCGTCCGATCGATAGTGTTGGTTCAAGGCCCAGCAAGTGGGCTTCTACTCTGTGTGCTCAGAGATTCTTTAACAAAACCCACCTCTCCGTCAGAGAGCTTGGTATTTAATCTACAGGGGGAAACTATCTGGAAGTGAGAAATAGTGAGATAGTGAGAAACAGGGGGGAGAGCAAGAGACTGGGGAATACTATAAATGAAGTGCAAAGAAGCCCTTTAAACGAGCATTTGAAGACAGATTGGTCTTAATTTCCCCCCCAAACCTGATCATTTGTTTCCCAATCACCTAGTGCTGAATCATCTCCCAGGGGCATGGGAAAGGCACTAGGTTCTCCCCAGTGATCTATAAGAATGGACTCTATCTTAAAGGATTTCACCACTCAGCAGAGATGGAGGAGAGTCCTAACATTTGAGCCAACCAACAATAACTGTTTTTAATTGAATCAGTTATGGAAAAATATATGAAAAAAATGACCGTAGGATTTCCATTGCAATCTGTGGGTTATCAATTGGAGCTCTGTGTAAACTCATTGAGCCTCCATGGCTCCCATTTGATCATATATGAAAATCTATGCTACTCCCAACAACTTTCTTTTCCTGACAATAAAGACCTATAATGTCTTTGGGCCCCACATGAAGCACAATTGGCAGCCCCATAATGCTCAGAAACCTATAAGTTGCCATATGACTTCCATGCAATTTCCAGACTGACCATTAAAACTTCAAATTATAAAGTCCATGTGGTATTCACAGTGCATGTTCTGTATACTATAGTATAAAGTTGTTTATAACTCATCTAGAAGAAGCCCAGTAGGAACACCACAAAAATTAAACTCCAGTAGGTAACCCATAAAAATTAATTTAGATTGTGAAATAATTATTATAATGTAGCATAAAGCCCCATTAATATTTCATATTCAGTGGGTGCCAATTGAACACAGATTTTCAACTGAATATCCACTGGCAATTTCCACAGAAATGCTATGAAAATCCGCAATGGGAATCCCAAGGCAATTATCCATACGGATCTACTTATTATATGAGTAACACTGAAGTATTTGGCACATTCAGCAACACTCAAATGAAATGATCATTTTTTGTATCAGTTTTCAGATGTAACCAAATACAAATACATTATTATGCAGATTATACATTGTTTGCATTATACTAAATGTGAATAATGTGATACATGTACATTTTTTGTTGATTCATCCTTAGTAACTGCCTGGTCAGGGTCACAGCGTTTTAAATTAGGCTATTAGTTTGTTTATATTTTGGGGAAAAGAAGCAACTAAATTTGTTTAAAAAATTGCAGAGGATTACAAAAATTAATAATAATAATAATAATAATAATAATAATAATTACATGAATGGGGGAAAAATTGGAAAATTACAAAAATAAATAAATAAATAAATAAATAAATAAATAAATAAAAACAGTCCTGTGTTTATCTCTAAACATCTCTAGTTGAAACAAATTATGAACTGCCATATATATATATATATGTCCTCCTCTATATATTATGCATTATTGTCTTTCCTGGACCTTATTTGGACCCCTCTCTATGGCTTTAAGAAACTCTTTTGAGATTCATATAAAACCTATCCGATGTATTTCCACCTCCAGTGACAGTTCGTGTATTGCAGGTTATTTGTAAAGGACATGTAAAAAAAAAAGGTCATGTGTTTAACCATGAAATCATGCGAAGGAAAAGATGAGTTTGATAAAATATAGTTTTTCTAAAGTGTACAGCTGGAAGAGCCGAATGAATGACTGCACATTTACCATCATGATGAAATACCACACACTGTTTATGTAGTCACGGTGACAAGAAATAGTGATAATCTTTTAGCGAAAACTGAACATGGGGCTTCAGCAGACATGAGCAGAGCTGCCACAGAGGTAGACATTTTGCTTACATTTCCATTTGTCTTGCGTGTTTAATGTCAGAGATGCTCTGGGAGAAGGGTGCATCGAATAACAATCAAAAAAATTCACACCCAGCTGTTCTGCCTGTCATTTCTTCAGTTAGATTGAGGACCAACAGGTCAGCAGACGCATTAACATGAACAAACAAAGCGCCAGCACTGGCGCACAGAAAGCCCATCAATCACCATGAATGGAAACAAGGCCAGACTCTAAAAGCCATGCTTTGGCCGCTCGTTACGTCCATCCATGATTTATTTATTGATTGATTTTTTTTTTAACCTCAGCTACTTTAAAAAGCATAAGGAAGAAAATATATTGATAGTAATTACAGACATAGGCTTAATATTGGAACTGCAAAAAAAGAAGAAAAAAAAACTGTCTTATGGATGAAGACGTCATTTTGCTGGTGCTAGAGCGAGTAGGTTATCACGAGTAGGTTATCACGAGCACCGTAAGACACATAAGTCAACATACAAAAGATAAACTCCTGCTGTTCATCTGATGAACTTAATATCTCCCCAGAAGCAACTACTTATGAGATCTGACTCAATACCCACTTCACTTGTATCTAGCAAAAACACAGCCAGGAAAAATTAGAGAGGTTATTTAGCCAATTAAAGCATATAATGAAGTGCAGGTTGGTGGTGCAAACGTATTGGAAAGTGCAATCCAAGAGACAGGGAGTAATACGCCTTCCAGCTCTGAGAGATGGGCAGAAGGTTGGAGAATATTATTAACTAGCGGGAGACAGATGAGATGAAACAGCATTTCAGACTTTAAGATTTCACTGCTTCAAGGCCAACATTAACTTCTATCATTATTGGTGCAGTATGTGTTTGCTGTTTGGGTAGGAAAGAGATGTGTGCTTTTTATGCTTGTTCTTTTGTGGTATGAAAAAAAATATGATCGTGGGCAAAAACAGACATAATTTCAAAACGTAACCCTTCTTTTACATCATCCATGGCCTTAATCAGCAGCAGAAAACTACGCAGGAAAGTGTAGGCTACGGTAACTTCAATACATTTTGACTTCACTTAAACTGGAAGTGGAAAAAATATATACTGAAAATGGATTTCAAAACAAGACACAGTAACATTGTTAACAAAGTTTGAGTGATTGAACTGACCGATATGCACCATAAGCGCTCAATGTTCCCAGAATCCCAAATCCTCCTTTTTTTTTTTTTTTTTTGAATGAATTGTATTTTAATTGCACCCTAATTGTTCAAGACCTGAACCACAAACTGAGAAGAAAAAAAATTGAAGCCCTATGTCACTATTTTAACTTAATATCTCATTACTTTGACTTAATAACTCGTTTCAATATATTATGTCATTAATTTGTAAGAACTTTATGTTCTTATTCAAACATAGTATATTTTCATTTTACTTTAATATCTCAGTATTGTGACTTCAGTCATTATTATGAGTTATTATGAGTTATTATCTTGCTATTTTTACATTATTTCAACTTAATATTTAACAACTCACAGTATATCAAGCATCTTTGCTGTTTAAATGTGTTTAGCAACTGGAATGTAGCGAATTATTTGAGTTCAGTTAATGGTCCAGTGATGCTGATACTTTATGGTCTGTGTGCATAGATATTTATATTAGTGTTTTTATTTTAAAATGAACGTGGGAGAACTGGGAAATAGCCTTTTGTTTTTTTATTTATTTATTTACTTACTTACTTACTTACTTACTTAGCCGGAACCTTATTCTGTTTTCAAAGAAGATATGAAGATAATAGGGTCAACATATGGAGAAATAAATTTTTGGTGACTAAAATGTTCTTAAATCACGGCACCTGATAAATCTTGCCGAATTCTTCAGCCGATATCTCATCCTCTTGCTATTTTTAAAAAGCACATAGTGATCTATATTAGCAGTGCATCTGGCACACACGGCAATCTTTAATCTACCCATTGCCGATACGCATCCGGGTAATTATAGATCGTTCGTTAATTTTAGCCCTAAATTCAGTCTGAAATGATGAAAAATAAGCGATGAAGAAATACGAGAACTTTTGTAATATTTAATGTTTTAAAGCCAAAAACAGTTTTTTTTTTGTTTGTTATAATAGGTACATCAAATTCAAATAGTCAAAATGACTATGACGCCCATTATAGTTTTCCACTTATTTACGTGTTAGGAGACAAAACTTTAACCATTTCTGAAAGCAATTAAGTGAATTATCAAATATAAATACATTTATGACATATACAGTGGCCCGTGTGTCAACAGAATTCCATGAAATCAACATCTGGCTTACTTACTATCTAGAAAACAGCATATAGAATAAGACCTATAAGCTAATGTTCAATAAATTAGTCTTTTTGATGGATTGTGGCATTAAGTATTAAGATAAAATGAGATATGTCAAAATGTACAAACATTTATTCACAACTTGTGGTTTAGAGCTTCTGTAGTCCAGCATTGGTACAGACCAATAATGATAATGAGACCAATAAATAATTTCTAAAGGATGAATATACAGATCCAGGGTGCAACACAAACCCAGAAAGTGTAGTGGAGTGAAGATATGTTAATTCGAAAAATCAGCAGCTCAGCATCTGGTTTTGATAACTGTTAGCATTGTCCTTTACACAACTAGCGCAATCAATCATTTCCGTTAACACTTTTTTGTCCTGTTCAGGGTTTCCAGCATTTCCTGTTAACACTGGGCACAAAATTCACCCTGGGCAAAAATTCGCCCAGGATGGGAAGCTAGATCTCCATGCATGCACAACTTCACACCCAGGATGCACATTTAGATATCTAATTAGCAAGCCAGAGGTGACAGTGGAGAGGAAAAACTCCCTGAAGAGGCAACACCTTGAAGAAGAAATCCATGTTCAGTGTACAGGTTTCGAAGTGTAAAGCCAAACAGTACTAAGTGTGTCGAGAGTTTGTTTTATATGAGCATAGTGTGTGGGAGAGCTATTTTAAGGTCATTGTAACAAGTACATTTTGGCTGAAATGATGTCTTAAATAATGAGCCTTAACAGTTACTGTACACACAGGAACATAACAAGCCATTTGGATTATAATGGACTCATTTGGATGTAAATATGAAAGTGATGCATCCAACATATGCTTTATAGTATGCCATTTTCTTATATTAGCATTTAACATATGCTTATGAAGGAAAAGCCAAGGAAATGATTACCTCGTAAATGGCCCGTTGATTGATTTAGCATCATTATGAAAATAAAACATTGTTTATGTGATCGTAGTGAAAGAAATGATGATAATCCTTAGTGCAAATGGAAGTGGCGCTCTCTACTTTGCCATGTTTCCTGTAACACTAAAAGCAACGGCAACCACATTTCCGGCACGCATTTCAGTTTGTACGTAATTGGACACTGACAGAATTTATGTTCTTTTTGGCTCTGTATTCCAGCACATTGGATTTGAAATGAAACAATACCTGTGTGGTTAAAGTGCTGAATGTCAGCTTTAATGTCAGCATTGTTTCATTTCAAATTCAGTGCACTGGAGCACCGAGCCAAAAGAACAAAAATTCTGTCACTGTCCAATTACATACAGAGTGTGCCGTGTGTGTTATCACTGTCTGAAATGGCTCTCTGGAGTCAGCGCGGCCTCCATCAGACGCTCGCAGAATGATGGAGGCACATGTCACGCAGACATTAGAGGTCACTCCTCTACTGAATTGTGGAAAATGGATGACAGGTGTGTGTTTTGCTTGGCGAATGGGACTCTGTAAAGCAGAGAGCTCAATACAGTCACACTGATTACTATGGATTGGCTGGCTCGGGATCGCTACTCGGGCTTGATTTGTTTCATCTCTGTCATTTATGTCCTGCTGCAACCAGAACAAACTATTTCTCTTCGTTTTTTGCTCTCTCTGCCTCATTTTTTTCACGCCATTGGACGGACCATGGAAATGTCTCAGGTAAGAACACTTTGATGTTATATTCAAGTGGAACAGACACAATAGAGTCTATAGTTGGACCTCTGGATCGATTCGATGAAAATGTCATTTAGAAAATTTTCACTGTTTTCACGTGACACGTGTTAGAAGGGCAAAGAGCTCCTATAAATATCTTACATGCCCATGGAAAGAAAATTTGCTCAAATTGACTCTGCTGTATCAGATTAGTAACCTTTGGGTTTTATTTTGTATTTTATTTCAATTTTCTATCCAGTGTTTGGTATCGTCTGCTAGAAATATGAAATATTTGCAACTTCTTGGTCTTTTTTGAGATGGATGGATGGATGGATGGATGGATGGATGGATNGATGGATGGATAGATAGATAGATAGATAGATAGATAGATAGATAGATAGATAGATAGATAGATAGATAGATAGATGTTCAAACAATTTTATTAAGGGGTTACATACAGTATGAAGCAGCTATCCAGCTAAAAATAACAATAAATCTAAATAACAACAAATAACAATATTTATTGGTATTGGTATTTTATTTTGATTTAATATCCAATATTTATTATTCTAATACTAGAAATATTAAATTTGCAAGTCATTTTGGCATAATTTCTTTTTGCAAGTCATTGTTGTATGTTGAGGCTGACTGTCTTAAAAATCTTATTATGATTATCACATTAATTAGAAATTTTATGGAGTCCTTAAAACATGTGCAATCAGGTTAGACTATTGTGACCATGAGACAAATTCAAGGTTATGAAATTAAAATGATGAAATTTATTAAATTAATTCCTAATATGTGTTTCTATTAACATGGCCAGAAAGGTCCATACAAGTTTGAAAACCCTTACTCTTATTGGTCAGGAAATAAATAAGCTTTTGGTCAATGACGACATTTAGCTGATCTGCTTTCATCTACGAAATGGGGAACAGTAGATTTAGCTGTAATCTGACCACAGTTTGAGACGGTTTGTAGTCAGCTGGGAAGGTTTTAAACTGGATGAGAAAAACTCAATCCAATCTGGCAACCTTGATTTCTTAATACCCTCCTCTTCATGCATGCTTTACACTAATCCTAACTCTATTGCTCTGACATGAAAAAAAAAATGACATAATTACAGAAATCAGGGAATGGACAAGGGGATTATTATTAATGCTCTTTTCTTTATTTCTTTTCTAACCAGGAGGATGGCATCTCTCCTCCATCTGTCCACAAAATTTATAAATGTTTAGAGATCTATTTATCCTTTCTTATTATTTCCATTGCCTTGCTTGTTAATTACCATGAGTCATGTGATTAACAGTTTGACTGCATATCTCACTACATTTTACATTTATTTTTATGGCATTTGGCAGAAGCCCTTACAATTATCTCATTTATATAACTGAGGGTTAAGGGCTTTGCTCAAGGGCCCGGCAGTGGCAGCGCTGGGATTTGAACTTTCAACTGTCCAATCAGGAGTCCAACGTCTTAACCACTGAGCCACCGCTTCCCTCACTACTTACTACAGTAACTTCCAATGGATAAAAGTATGTCGTTGTTTAATAAATAAAAAATGTTCTCTGATTGAAAAGATGTTTTATAAGTACATGGAATAGCATCGGTTCTATGGTAAAGGTTTTTGCTTGGAAATATCTGACGATATTTCAAATGTAATAAAGTTTGAATATTATGCATAGACTCTAAGAGACTAACAGTTCTTCTGAGCAGTTCTTGAAAGCAGCTAAATCACTGGAGGGTGTTTGAAAGTCCCAGCAAATTGGGTTAGACACAGGTCAGTGCAATGACAAGTATGAATCACTGATGGTCTTTAATCACATTTTGTTTCAAGAAATCCCCTGTGTGAGGTTCAGTTTTTGATCTGTCAAGAGTATTTTCTTTTTTTTTCTTTTTTTTGTAAATGAATAGTTTGCTGTTTAAAAATGTTATTAAGTGGTTGTCTGGTTAATAGGAGAGTTATCGTGAGTTTCTGTCCCAGTGTGAGTTGAGGACTTGATCACCATGCATCAATCTGGAATCTTTGGATTTACAGTGATCACCTAGAACAACAGTCTGTTTATATTAAGCCTCAGCCGTACAAGTTAATTAATAAGTTGTTGCTATAGAAATGATAACAAAATCGAACAAGTGCATTACTATAACTGTCTGATTTGCCTTGCAGCTGGAACTACTTTCAGAGCTGCGGTTATATAAGGAATAAAACACACCAGACCCTGCCTTTATACAGAAATAAGCCACGCCACAGTGACTTGTTAACACTTACTTTGCAAATCCACTGTAAACGTATAATTCGTTACAGTTCCTGACATAAATGTTAAATAAACATTTTCTAACCAAAAACTGAACCACATCATCAAATCTAAGCTTTTCTTTTTTAAATCAATTTATTATTAGGCTTAGATTATTGTGGAGCCTTACAAGTCCCTGTGTATAAGCTGTTACTATAGAAAAGATAACATTTTAGAATGAGTGCGTTTGTGTAAACGCATTTGCACAAAGTGCACTCGAGAATTCGACTGAAAGAAAATTACCACCACCATCTGACCAATCAGAATCGAGAACTCAGCAGTGCTGTGGTATAAATCACAGTAAATGTGAAGCACAGGTAAGCATGAAAGGAAAGAAAGTGCTATGTTGTTATTCGCAGAGGGAGTTCTGCACAAGGCTATATTCAACATCACTCACATTTTCAATGGGCTTTGTGAGTGATTCATGAACAGCCGCAGTCCAGTTACTGATAAGACCTTCAGAGGAATGACGAGGGGACAAGGCAGGAGCTGTGGTTGCATCACTAATGCTGGAATGAAGACTCTTTTCAAGGTTTGGATGTCATGGTCTGTATTAACAAAAGCACTTAACTCACACTTATTCCATTTAAGTATATGTATTTTCTTTTTTAATTTTAAATGTTTTTAAACCTTGGATTTGAACGAAAATACAGGAAACCCAAAGGTGGCTGTATTGTAATGAACTGCATATTGTACAGTGTACATAATGTACATACTGCACATGGGAAACACTTTGCTTGCACAGCTAATGAAGGACATTTGTCTGAAATATGTTTCTCTGGAAACTTTGTGTATTATGCTTAACTTCAACTTCAGCTATACTAGTCAAATATATGAGGAATGTATATATACACACACACACACACACACACACACACACACACACACACAACCATCTTTAGAATTAGAATTAGATTTTTTTTTTTTATTATTTTATTGTTTGTATTACTGCAAACAAACAAATTTGTGCTAATTGGGCAGGTACGAACAAAAATTCTAACTTAGGATTAAAAAATAGTCCCATGTACATCCCAAGAACTGGAGTGATGTAGCTGAGGTTGAGGAACTGTTAGAGCTAGAATTCCCAGATCGTGCTGACGGTGCTGAGATTTCTACATCTAAATATGTCTTTATAATGTTTTCCTGGGGCAGAGCGATAGGGTTCATATTTAATTACAACAAAAGAAAAGGCCACACCCATTTTAAATCCAGGACAGGAAAATACTATGCATTCTTTTTTTATCTTTGTTATTGTGGTTTTAATTATTAACATATAATTTAAGGCTTTAAACCAGAAATACACATAATAGAAAAAAAGAAATGGCAGATAGATAATTTGGAATAGAAATGTAGATTTATCTATTGAATAAGAAGGATAGCCACCAAGGTTGCTAATTTTACATGAAATTGGGCTAATATTGGAAAAAAGTTTTTAAGATTTTGTAAATAATCAGAATTAAATCTCATCAATTTCTGCAAACAAAGGGAAAGTGAAGTACAGACTTTGCATTTAAGATGTGCAGAACCATTTCTTTTTTTTTTTTCTGATTATCACACCCTTATGCGGTCTTTTCCTAAACTGTTGCCACAAAGTTGAAAATATACAATTGTATAGAATGTCTTTGTAACATTATAATTTCCCTTCACTGGAACTAAGAGGCCCAAACCAGTTCCAGCATGACAATTCCCTGTGCACAAAGCGAGCTCCATGAAGACATGGCTTGACCAAAGTTGGAGTGGAAGATCTCGAGTGTCCTGCACCTGACCTTAACCCCACTGAACCCTACTTCTGGTTGAAG
Source organism: Pangasius macronema (assembly GCA_037577455.1). Classification (NCBI taxonomy): domain Eukaryota; kingdom Metazoa; phylum Chordata; class Actinopteri; order Siluriformes; family Pangasiidae; genus Pangasius; species Pangasius macronema. The sequence goes on from CM074950.1 coordinate 23,022,735, forward strand.
TTCTCATCAGCTGAGTTCGCTCGCTGCTGCTGGGGTCCCATATGGACGGCCTGAAGAACCGTTTGGTTTGCTGAGGATGGTGCCACCTGGGGGCTGTGGAGATGGTTGGGGATCACATATGGGGAGCTGTACTGTAATGGCTTGGGACTGCGATTGCTGTAGTGGCTTTGGGGCTGCGGTTG
>CM074950.1:23032459-23047324 GCA_037577455.1 Pangasius macronema
TGGGTTAAATGCAGAGCATAAATTCCGAGTATGGGTCACCACACTTGGCCACAAAGTCACTTCACTTCACTTCACTTAAAGAGGGACTCAGGTTCAGGAAATGAGAGATATATATTGGTTTCACCATTGTTTCTACAGCTGGATAGACTGAAAATTATGGCTACAGTTTTAAGTAAATGATGGTTGCTTTGCAGTTTAAGAAGAAGGGGAGTAAACTTGAGTAACGTTGGGTACAGAGTCGAAACTCCAAACATGAAATCAGGAAATCGACGACAACACTTCACTTTCATCGTATCTTTCATCAATCAAAAAGTCATGTAAGGTATATTTTATTACATTTATTACTCATTTAAGGACCTTAATGGCGACTATATACTGTAGATGTATAATTCATCTATAGAGTATTTTTTCTTCTGATAATTCAGAGAGAATGATGGGTGTGACTTAAATCCCAGTCTTACACTGGCAGGGAATTATCACAGGAATAGTTCACGGGATAGGATGCAACATTTTAGAGATACTTTAGGGTATTCGAGACGCTGGGTGTGTTACTGAATGATTCCCATCTCACCTCTACTTTGTAGGAATGATCTAGTGTGTCCGCTAAAATTATTAGAGTCACCTGGCGAGTCTTTTAGTAGAATTCGTACACGTATTGGGATGACGACTTGACACCAAATTTCCCCAATGAAAATATAGACATACCTTTATCAAACTCAACCCCTGACCTCTTGTGTGTACATAGATTCTGCACATATGATTTATTATTTTTTTTTACACACTACATGATGTCCATCACTTCACCTGCTCCTCATGGATTTGACATTCCTCCCTCGTGCCTGTCACTACTCATTTTCTTCATGGCTCACTAAGCACTCCAGATCCACTTAGGATTTTCTTGAATCATTTCCCGATATTCGAGAGGGACAGTAACATTCAATCAGTGACAGTAAAGCTGTCCGCATCTATCTGCTTAAAAATAGAAAATCAATAAAATGCATCATTTAGTTGAAGCCAGTGATCTTTGTGGCTTGGTTTTCATGTATTTAACCATTAATACATTATAGTCAAGTGTAAATATTTGATTACTTTGAATAAGGAAGAACAAAATGGCAATTTATAGCAGCAAAACATGTTGATGATGATGTTACTTAATTACCACAAGTAACAAAATTGTTAATGATTGGGGGAAAAAAAACATAATGACATCAGATCAAATGGTTGAATAGTTCTAACACTATAGGAGATACAAACTTTTGCAATACCTTTGACTATATGTGCTCTAGTAGGAAATCTCAGTGTGATGCATGTGTAGGTATCACATCATTTGTTTATCTTCATTAACAGCTTAATCCTTGTCAGGATCTTGGTGGATCCAGAGTCTACATTAGCTGGACTGCACCATGGATGGGAGACTAGTCCACAGTCACAGGGCACCATGCCCATACATTCACACACTCATTCACACTTTGGAGCAATTTAGCGTAGACAATCCATCTACTGGCATGTTTTTCAGAGGGTGGCAGAAACTGGAGACCCTGGAGGAAACCCACACAGACACGAGAAGAACAAGTGAAACTCTAACAGTAAGTAGAGCTCGGGATCAAACAGGAACCCTGAAGCTGTGTTTCAGTGTTGCTCGCTGCACGTGAGAGGTTAAACCTTTCATGAATTTGTCAATTTGGATGAATGGTTGCATGCTGTGGGTCAGGTCCAAATGTAGATCCAAGTGCTGCTTGCAGATTAAGTGAACTTTCTAGTGCTCCCTCACCACACACTATGGTCATGTGGCCGTTCTGTACGTCATCGGCGCAGGCCGGCCATCTGGAGACTGCCAGTAGGGAACAAGAGAACTGATGAAGTAGAGAGACATTAAGAGAAAGAGAAAGAGAGAGAGAGAGAAGAAGAAAGAAAGAAAGAAAGAAAGAAAGCAGCATCTCGGTAGGAAACACTGTACATGACAAAACCTTAGAGATTCGGTTCCCTTTAATGACCTGAGAAATTCTTCTGCTGCAATCGAGGTTTCTGTGAAAAACCTGACGAGATAAATTAACTAATGTGCCTCCCTTCCAGGAAATAATAAGCTATTACTATTTCACTAATAGTACTACTACTATATTATTAATAATAATATGTGTCCCAGTGGAATTATTCTGACCTTCTGCAGCTAGTCAAACCCCCATATCCAACTCCATCTCAGAACATATAGAATATATATTTTGCATGAAGGCTGCAGGCGAGATTAGGGCTTGTCATTCCAGGGATTGCACTTAATGTAAAAATTATTCAGCGGCACTATTTTCCATCACAAGGAGTGACATTACAGCCAGGCCGCTGTCATGGAGAGGCATTATAAGCTTCACTACTTTCTGCTTTCCAGCAGTCAAGCGTGCCCCTCACACACGCTTCATGCACTGGAACATGACACGAGGGTTGTGACCGAGTACGAAGATGTCTTTCAGAATGAACAGATAATGTGTTCTAGACAGATACAAACACATATACAAATAGCGTATGAGGCCTGCTGTTATGTTTTTATTGATTTATTTATTCTTTTAGAAGAAAGATTGACAGGGCATCTGATTAAGACTAGAGGACCCCAGGCAAGACAAGGAGCCTTCTTGGCATTTTTTTCCCTCTTTCTTGCCATTATGTTACCCAGACGGCTTTCTTAGCATTATTATAAGACGCATGTCGATTTTAATTTATCTCTAGCCAGAGATTATACAACGAACAACACCAAGACCTTTGCTTTCAGTTAAAAGATCATTTCCCTAATCCAAACTATAGACATATACATTTGTCATATTCTAAACGATGAACCAACTATAGGATAACTGTCTGAAGTGTAAGCATTACATTCTGCATGATTGGTGTAGTGCTAGGTCAAGCTTTCTAATTAGCGGTACAGTATTTTATGGCTTAGCCTACAGTTGTTCCGTTATTCCTTAGTTATTCTGATATTAGATTATCTTCACCACTTACCCAGTTCTCCTTCCTCTCTTCCTCATCTTCTTGTTTTCTCTTTTTTTCTGGCTTTCAGACATGTAAGTTCTCTTCATTTAGAACAAAATTAAATAAAATAAACTTTCACAAATCCCATATGCAAGCGAGGTGCGGCTGCCTTTAGGGGCGTTCCTGGGATAGTGATGTGCATTACCCACTGGGGGTTTTCAGGGACTTCTGCACTTTGAGATTTGACATTTTTTATGGAATTAGTGTTGGCCTTCAGGGGGCCTGCTTAAAACTCAGAGAAGAAATTGCCTGCTTTGCCTGTTCTGTAGCTATGTAGCTGTGCACTGGGAATGGGATCTCACAAGATACAACAACAACAACAACAACAACAAACTCATATGAGCAGGAGGTTTTTACTTTCGTTTTATGTGTTATGTAACGATTTTCCTTTAATGTTGCTTTGTGGAATTTTTTTATGTCCTATTTCTTTGCTTTTTTTGTATTATTTTCCATTGGACCGCAGATGAAAATGAACCCTTTGGCTAAATCTGACACTTTTACACCATAAATATATCAATGCCAATGTCAATTAATGCGCATTTACACTTTGAAATAAATAAATAAATAAATAAATAAATAAAATTACAAGTGATGGTTCAAATCTCATCTTATGATAATGATCACGCATACTAAACCCCTATTCGAGTCGAGCTTTCAGAATCTTGTCAGTACACATGCTTGTTTTTTTTATTTTGTATTTATTTATTTATTTATTTATTTATTCGTGCTTAATCCTCTTGCTTTTAATTAACTTAGCAAAAATCCTTAATGGTTCTTTTTATCTCTATTATCATGAGGCAAATCCCTTTAGCAGCTGAGAAGCATGTATAATTTTAAGGAAATGGGTCGTGATGCTTGGTGTCATCCACCTTTTGTTTCTTCATAAGCCGCAACTAAATAAGCGAATAATTAGAGATGCCGGGAGTATGGTGGCCCGTCAGTGCGTTACACAACAAGCTCCAAACGATGAACATAGGAACGAAGCATGTATACAAGTTAAGAAAACAAAAAACTTAAGGCGTAGGTAAACAATTCTCTGAGCAAAGAAACAGCAGAACGACTAATGCGTGCTTGCAAAAAGAAGAGCTGAGTAAGAAATATTCAAAGGCAAAGCCAAATGACTACGAAATATGCATTTTAGCTCAGATAGCATTCTGCTGCGGACCACATTTAGATGTTCTGTATATGCCCATCTGTTAGGATGCCTGTTTTAAGCAATATACAGCAACATGTAAAAAGATCCCATTACTTATTTGGTTTCCAGCATGGCCTCTATTCCTATAAATTTTATATGAGATTGGATTTTCAGTACCAGACAGTAGATGAAATCCCATTTCTTCACAGAACTTGCCATGCCGGACCTGTGCTGCTTCCATATCCGAGGCCATACGGTGTGACTACACCCACCATTGAGGTGCCGTTTGTGTCCTGCTGATATTCCATTTTTCAAATATTTATATGACGTAAAGGTAATATAATACGTGCATGTTTCAGATAAACAACTTAAAATGTTCATAAAGCCTCTGTAGCACTTACTAAACAGCATTTTTGCCTGTACTAGTCCACTATAATGAGACTTCACTTATCATTAAATATAATCATTGAAATACTTTATAAACCTCATTTTTTCATCTGTGTGTGAATACATTAAACATCTCATCCTTTGAATCATCCTTTACCATGAGTTCTCCATTACAGATTAAGAAAAATGTATGTTAGTTCCACAATATTCATTCAACCCTGTTACCAGAACACATGCACATATTCACCCCTATGAAATATCTGGAATATTCCACAAGTCATATGTTCAAGAGAACGCTGCATCTGAATTTCTTGAAGATCATGGGAAGACATGATAAAGTCATGATAAAGACATAAAAATAAATTCTATGTAAATGAATGTCCTTAATTTCATGACTGTCCTTAATTTCAAGGTGTTACTGGCTTGATAGTTATTGTGTATTTGTGTATTGGCTAATTCTATACTTAAAAAAAAAGAGAGAAAAAACTCAGCACTGTAAGTTTCAGTGTTGTAACTTATTTAAGAGCAGCCGTTGTCAGGAAAGAAACCTCATAACAAACGAAGCATTGTCTCACATTTTTAATAGCTAAATGCATATTTTCTTAGATACAGTGTTGAAAAATGATTAAGATTTACAATTGCTAAATGGCACTGATGTATTTACACCAATCAGCTATAACAAAAAAACAAAAACACCTGCCTCATATTGTGTAGCTCCCCCTTGTGCCACCAAAACAGCTCTGACCCATCGAGGCATGGACACCACAAGACCTCTGAAGGTGTTTGCAGTGAATTTCCGGCAACAGTATACTACCATAAAAAGTATTTAAAAGTGTGTTTAGCTTTAAAGATGAATTTAAGTCAATTACGTAATTTGTGAAGCATTCTCACTATTCTACTGATCAACATCCCTGAGCAGAGTCACGTAAAATGCAAAGAAGGCTAAGATAGAAATTAAATCCAAGGTTGTTGTCAGTGCTTGTAATGATAACAAATGAAGATGAAGTGGTATTTCTTCTGCAATATAGAATCGGGGTGAGAAGTCTTGAGAGAAAAGAACATAAATTCCGCAAGAGTGAGTCATATCTTGGACCATCAGCAAGACAGCTTGTAACTTTTCTAGCACTACCACTACCTGTTTCAAAAGTTCACGTACAGCCCTAAATACTGTATGCAGTACGAGTTTCAATTTAAACGTGTGTCAAAACCATGTATCCTAGAGTGCCTGAAGCCTATCCCTGAATCACTGGCTGCAAGAAGGAGCACAACATGATGAATGTCAATCAAATGCAGGGCACCATGTCATGTAATTTTAAGATCGTGTGCCATTTCCAGCATGTTATGGCACCTCTGAGACCAGCCACCATCCAGACAGCTGGTGTTCTATATGAACTTTAAACTAGATTGGACCTAAAGAAAGACCACTGCAGATCCTTCTTCAGTGAGAGGCCTAGCTATTTCAATGCTCCTGGGGAATCTTTCTATCACTGGACATTTTTTCAGTTAAGCGACTCTAAGCTTACTGGAGATGCTGATTGGGAGGAGAACAGCAACATATTTGGGGAAAAAATTGAGCCCGTTTTGGAGAACCTTCAGCAATCAGCTTATTGTCTTGATGTTCTTCGAATCGCTAGAATCTTTTTTTTTCTCACCATCAATTATTTTGATGCCCCAGCTTCTCAGAACATACATACAGAAGGATTTTTGTATGTACTATAACCACACATCAATAATTGAATTATAGGTACACCACCGAATATATTTTTTTCATATTTTGAATTTAAAGCATGGTGGTGGTGGCGTTCCTGCCTCGCAGTGTAACAAGAACCCAGAACATTTCCCCTCATCACCAACAGAGGTTGTACTACCTGGAATTCTAGCACAACCTCTGCCAAAGCACTTCCTCCTTACTTGCCCTTGCGAAGTCTTGCTCTCATTTATGTGTTATCTAAGTTCTGAGCCTTATTCTATAGTGACTGCTTAGTGAATTATTGAAACTTTACCTCGTTATTTGATTTATTCTCTGGATAACCCTTTGCCTTGTTTTGTATGTCTGGTAGTGATTTTTACCATTGGCTGCCGCTGACATTTATTTGGATTGCATGTTTACCTGTCTCAGTTTTCAATAAACCTCTTGCATACGGATTCTCATTCAGTTCCCGGGATTCACAGGGAGCTTACAGGCAGCTTCCTGGTTCAATCCTGAGCTCTGGTTGCTGTCTGTGCAGTGTTCCTGTTGTCCATGTGGGTTTCTTCCAGGTTATCCTGTTTCCACCACCAACCTAAAAACATGCTAGTTGGTAAACTAGCTATTCAAAATTGCTTCTAGGTGTGAAAATGTGTGTGTGAATGTGTGGTTCCCCTTTGATGGACTGGCATGCCATCCAGAGTGTATTTTTGTTCATGCCCAGGGTTTCCGGGATAGGCTCTGGATCCACCACCCACCACCATGACCAGAGTAACTTAGTTACTTAATAAATGAACATCATAGTTTCCTGTTATTTTCCATTGATGCCTTATATATAAACTAATTCATATATACTAGTTTTTGTTTTGGGGTTTGTACTCATAAGCCTTTGGGCACTGTGTAATTTTTTGCACTGGCATCCATGAACCATATGCATGTGTATGTATGTATGTATGTATATATGTATGTTTATATGACTCTGTTTGTTATGTGTGCATCTGTGATTAATGTTTGCTGATGTTGCCCACATTTCCACTCAGGTAATATATCCATGTTTCATTTTTGAGAAAAAAATATCTGACTGCTCGACCTTGCGAGCGAGTGGGGGAGGGGGGTTGGGGGGATTGGGGGATTGTACTATATGCAAAGCAAACAGTAAGCTCACATATGAGACAGCAAGCAAGGTACGTGAAAATAAATATTTGAAATCAGGAGATCACTGTGCATGCTAAGTCATAGCCTAAGGAGTTTTTTTTGTGTAGCGAGAAATGTAGCCTAATAGTGTAACTGTTAGTGTTGATCTGTTGATTAAATTGGGTTAGGCAACAGTATCCTGTTTTGTATGAATATGAGCCAAGAGCCTTTACATGATGTTAATAACCATCCAATACACTTGAACCCAGACACGCATAAACAAAGACCAGAAATGAAGTAGCAAATGCAAATGATTAAACACTGCCATCATTTACTTCTTAGTTCACTCTAATTGAATCTCGCTATTAAGGTCATGTTCATTGCCACTCTAAATACGCCTTTTGAGTCTCCTTTTTAGCACTTACCACCACCATGTTCGCAGTTAGACTGGTAATGAATGGGACAGTGACACCTTATTAACTACTGTGGTCTTAGACCATGTGGTGAAGGCAGCTGTTGAGTTGCTCAGTATGTAAATGTGTTTGAAAATGTGTAGGGAAATGGAAGCTGGCAATAGAATATTCTTAATAGGTGAACCATTCATATAGAATCACTAAGGGATAAAAGACTTGGGTGTGCGCAGTTATAGAAAAATAATCAACGACGGGGTGGTGTGATGAGGTTTGATGTAAAGCAGAGTCACTGTTATCACTCAGAAGTTGATTATTTTCTGTAAAAGCACGTCCCAAAATGTTTTATTTTTCTTATACTACAGCAATTTGACCATCATTACAATTTTGAATTTATTATTGAATGAAACATCACAATTTTATCTAATTTTGTTAATTTTATCTAATTTCATCATATATTTTTTTTTAATTTTGTGGAACATCTGAGAGACAACTTCTCAATACCTGATATGAACTCCAGACCTTTAATCTGATTCAGTTGTCTTGAAGTAATGAGGGAATGGACCGCACCTGGTCAATTAACTTCGTGTCAATCAATTGTCCAAATATCTTTGAGCCCCAGAAAATGGAGGTACTTTGCTGAAAATGGCTGTAATTCCTAAATGGTAAATGCCATATTTTTGTGGAACCTCTTAAAATAAAGCTGAAAGTCTACAGTTCTTCAATCACATCTTGATTGTTTTATTTCAAATCCATTTTGGTGGTGTATAAAGGCAAAATCACAAAAACTCTATCCTTGTCCAAATACCTCCGGACTTGACTATATATATATATATATATGGAAAACCAGTAATTGTTGTCAGAAATCCAAGCAAAGGTCAGAGTACAAGCAGGCAAAAACAAACAAGTATAAAAACAAGCTAGGGTCAAACCAGGAAAAAAAAGTACAAGCACTTATCAAATTCAGGAACGGACATAAAAAGACTAGTGCATGATAAGACTTCGCAATAACAAGACAGAAACAGCAGGATTTAAACAAACAAACACTGAAGAACTGAACACAATCTGGAAACACTGAAATGACAAGACAGGGGCAAAAATAGGACTAGAACCTTCTGACCAATCAGAATTGAGAATTCAGCAGCACTGTGGTATAAAATCCTACATACGATTACAATTACAATTTCTTGACTGCTCTTAAAATACCACCATTGGTAACACCTTTTCTGCACTGCTTATTGAAGTCAATCTGAGAATTTCTCCAGCGGAACCTGGAACTGCCAGAAGATTGGATTCAGACCCTTGTTACCTCTTCTCAAAGCTCACGTCCTCTTGTTCAAATGCCAGGCCGTGTAACATCATACCTGAAAATGAACAGTGTCGTTTTTGAAATGTCAGGAAATGTAAAAGCCTCTCCAGTCCAGCCTTTTGCGGCAATCAGTCTTCTTGTAAGACGCCGCACCAATTTCTAGCCCACTCTCAGTGTCTGTTGAGATACCAAATATAGCCAGGCCAATCCCAAATGTGTGGCTGTGTGCAACAACATGGAATGAGAGCATTGATGATTTACAACCAGCCTTCTCTACGAACACACTGACCCCAAAAAAAATGACATTGGATCAGACCGCTGTCTGCATTGTGCCATTAGCCGGGTCTTCCTTTCTGCTCTGCATCTCTTGTGCTCGGAGCGAGGATATTACTGAGTGTGTTCGCTCTAGAGTGGCGTGAGCCGTGCTCACACTAAATGGATTCTTTGTGATAACCCCTGAATTGCTACCCCACCAAAATAAACACAAATGTCAATCTGAGCTCGCCTACAATGGCAGCAAGCAACGTAAGCCTATTTCTCCCTGAGTGAGGAATAGCTTCTTAATGCTTTCAATTTCTCTCAGCCTCAGAGACAGCAAGGATCATAGCCAACACTGAGAATGACCTTGAGAGGGGATTTGGCTGATGTCATACCAACAGCTAACATTTCAATGTGAAATAATAATATCTTTCACATCATGGAAATGTTTAATTCATGTAATTAGCTTAAGAGCCTATGCGTGTCAGACAAATTTGGTCCACTGCCCATTTAAAAATCAATACCATTGAAAACATACTAGATGGTTCATTCAACTCCATACACATGATTTGTAGTGATTAAACTGGGTAATCAGTGGAACATCAATGTCCACCATCATGTGTCATTCATGATACGTCAGTAGAAAAGATTAGGCTTTATTTTTGTAGTGCTTATGCAGCTTTATAGACTTCAGCATTTTAACCTCAATAAGTAAGCCAAGTGTGTCGGTGACAAGTGAAACTTTTATGGAATGGAAGTAGAAGGAAAAAGAAACCCTGGAAGGAACCGATATTTAGCAAAAATCCATCTTGCTCTGGTTTGCACTGGGAATCATTTTTAATACTTCAATATCATATCAATATTATATCATATTTTTACTTGGCAGTTTATAAACCTAGTAAAATATTTATACGGAAAGTAAGTTAGCAATAGGAATACCAAGATACTACTTATCAATGCAACCATTATAATAAAGAAATGGGTTGCCAGATCCTTAGTTTTTATGTAGCTAATTTTGACTCGCTGCTGGGGATGAATATTTTTATTTTACAGGTTGGGTGTTGGCCATTTTGAACACATTTACTCTTCGATTAATTACTCTTACTCTTGCACACCCTTCATCTGAAATTTACACGTTTTTTAAACACTTCACACTTGTTTCGTAACACATTGTGTTTTTCACATTACTAGTTATTTGAGTCCGCATGTGCACTTCCAGACCATTACATGGTGAAATACACCTTCTCATGTATTGTGTTTGTTTGTTTGTTTTTCACATATGTTTATTGAATAAAAATAGAAGACAACTGTCCTCTTTTTTTTGGGATGCAATACAAGAATTGAGAGAATCGGACCTTGCGTTTTGGAATTGAACTTATCATTGTGTTAATTTTGAGCTGGTATTGTCTGGCTGCTAGAGACAGTCCAAATGGGTTTCCTTCAGCGCCCTAGTTACCTCCTAAAACCATGCCAGGAGGAATGGCTATTCTGAATCGCCCTAGTTGTGAAAGTTCATGGTGCCCTGTGATGGATCGGCGTCTCATAAATTGGTGGGTTGTATTCCTGCCTTGTGCCCAGTGTTCCCAGGATAGGCTCTTGATCTTCTTCAACCGTTACCAGAATTACCAGAAGTAGTTACTGAAGACGAATGAATGAATGATCTTAATCAAACATTCTAACTGTAAATACAGATGATAATGTCACCTTGCATCTTAGCCATTGTTGGTATATAAATAGTAACAAGACTATATGACTTTAAGTATCTTTGACAGCACTACAGACTGTGACACTAAGCACAATTACGTCAAATAAATTGAACCCATACCCTGATTTCTGGATGATATCTAACCTGGTATGATAGACTGTCGCTACACACACATCCTGGCTCTTCAGGCGAGGGTTTTGTTCATAACTACCTCCAGACAGAGTTGACTCATATCCTCCAGTATACTCATTCACTTTGAGTCATGTTTCTGTCCGACAAAGCATATCAAAACCATGATCTGTGATAATTTAATTTACAGTGCTCGCTTTGGGCATAATAGATCCAATATTCTGAAGCCCCCGCTTCAGCCCATGCTTCCTGTTACTAGCAATGAATTGGTTCATTTTATTTGAGTTTTCCCTATGTAGTTTCTCAGACACAGCTTTGCTTTCTGAGAACCAATGCAACGTCTCAGTAAACAGACAGGTTAATCTATGTAATCTGCCGACTGACAGGGGTACTGCTGAATCAAGAATAACCGCATTAAGGATTTTCGATAGATGGCTATGAAGAAGAGTAGAACTTTAGAAAGAAGCCTAAAGATAATGTGTAGCAGTGTGGGGAAACCTGTCGGATGTCACTGTGGCTAAATTCTGGAAAATGTGGTTGGTTTTCTCCAAATTATATACTTTAAAATCCAACATAGTATGTATTTTACCAAAAAAATGATTTAGAACTGTTATTATTTAGGCTACTTTCTAATGTTGCCTTAGCTTTCTGCAAAGATCATATTATATAACAAACCAGTTTAACAAACAAAGCGATAAAAATACTCAGTCTGTCTAAATATGCCTAAGTAAGGGTGGTTTCCTCAAGTTGTTGGATAGCTATGTGCCATAGTGAAACACACATGAGCCTAATCACTTCAGGTTGTAATCAGATACAGATCAACTCTCAGAATGTCCGTCACATCGGGAAAAAAACAGAGAAGAGCGCTTACACACTCTGTACAGAAGACAGCGGACAACGTTTTAAAAGATTAAAATGTTTATATGGCCTAATAAAGAAGAAACTGAGTCAATGGAACTGACTGAACGAATAAGTGATTATTTCCCCACCGAAGAGAGATGAGACGAGTGAAGAGAAGACGATGGCGCTTGTGTTCACACGCCGCGAGCGACTTTTACCTCAGGTGACGAGACAGAGACTGATGTGGATGAAGCCGGTAATCAACGTGAACGTAAACGTCTTTAAAATTTGGCAGTGCTGTCATTTTTTTCCATAAGTAAATAAGGTTATAAAGGTAGATTGGACATGAATTGGAATCCTTTTTCATTTTTTTAATAATAGAAAATGTCAACATTTCACTATAGGAAGGCTTTTCCCAGGCTGCCACACGTATATCATACATATTTGACTGAATATGAACGGATGATATTTCTATGAATAGAAATTCAGTAACACATGTGCTTCAGGGATCTTGGTTAGCGCAAATGTTCCAACATTGGCGTTTTTTGCTTCATCTTTTCCTACATATAGTATCCATAGCTATTCCAATCAGTGATATGGTTATTCTTGTTTCTTTCTTTTGTAAAATAAATGTGATGACAGCTACTCTGATTTTCATTACTCTCATCACTTTTCTTTCCAGGCTACTTTGACAGGTATAAAATATTCAAAAGCCAAGGTTCTGGCAAAAGACAGCATTGATTGTGTCTTACGAGATGATGTATGACTATGTATTATGATTTATTCATTAGCAAACATACCGTAGATGTAGTCTACTCCAAGGTCCGCACTCTTTAACGGTACTTTCAGCAACAGTGTTGAGTAAATCTTGCAGCACACAAACACACACACACACACACACACATACATATATATATATACACACTGGCAATTTAAATCCATCCCAATAGCTGCATTCTGAAATGCAGGGCCATTAATGCCAGCAATGTATTATTCGTTTATTGTATACCTCGGTGGCTTCATTAAACTTTTACTCATGCAACACTGTGTGGAATTAGCTTGCTTTTAGGCAAAGAAGCCTGATCAATTTGTGCTGAGAGGCCCTGCACAGAAAGTCGATAGAACATATTGTGTACGATGCCAGATATGATGCGATTCCCTGAAGCAGGAAACTTATATATTATCAAGTCTGAATCCTGACGCAAGCAAAACAGAGAGACATTAAGTGGGAAGAATTAACCACAACAAACAAGGCCCTTAGTGGAATGCTTAGGTTTAAATTTAATCAATTTTCTATAATGAGACAAAAAATAATTGGCAGAAGCAATATTTTTGGCTGATATCAGCTTTTTGCAACCATATTAAATATTAGCTCGAGCATATTGATTCAACAGATAATTCATTTACAGCCTACGTTGGCACATGAAAAGCCAATGCAATATAAAGAACAACAAAACAGCCCCTGAGAATATTATATGTGGCCATAGAAATCAACTAGATCAAGACCTTTGCTGCATTCTGCTTACCTTGGAAGTGGGAATGTGGACATCGGAATTATATCACTTGAGCTACACAGTGGGGAAAAACCATGTGCTCTTCTGTGTTTGTGTTTTGCTAGCAACAAGCTAGCCAACTAACTGTGATGCGTGATGCATATTTACCTACTCAAAACAAACTGTATAATCAGTGTAATAGATTTAATAACCTAATAGTTTTGTATGTTGTAAGTTCTAACACAAATACTAGTATATTGTATACAGCACAATTCATTTAAATACAAGAAGTGCTACTTTTTTTTACGGCTGATGCTGTGAGCAGCCACATTGATTTAGTGTCAGTTGCTGAACTCAGGGTAAAGGAGGTTGTTTTTCCTAGTCAGAGGTCACGTTACAACCTTTAGCCTAATGCAGCATGTAACCAGGCTGAAAACCAGGCTGAGGTGGCGGGGGGGGCGGTTCTGTCCAATAGCATTTATACACACTATCAGCCATGGAAGTGGCTAAGCAGAGCTTCAAATCATTAAATTGTGAAATTGGTTCCTTTCTGGCATACTGTATCATTTTTTCAGTAATATTTATGCATGGAGATCTTATGCAGGCAAACAGTAAAAGCTCTCATATTCAAATCAAATGTGCAAATGGCTGTGCAGACAGTGTTCATATAGCTTGGATTCCAGCCATCCTGAGTAATGCAATATTTTTTTTTCCAAACAGCTTCAAACATATGTACCAATTTCACAGTGCCATTGAGTGGATTGAGTCATGTTACATGTAATGTGTGCATGCAGTTGTGTTAAATTTCTAATCATTGGGCTCCCAAATGGTGCAACAGAAATGTGTTGGAAGATCAAAACTTAAAATCCTAATGATTGCACAGCCATCCTCTGCCAGGAGCCAAGGGAGCTAAACTGGCCATGCTCTCTGGGTGGGAAGGATGGCATGCCCTCTCTGGCCTGTCAATCACAGTATCACTAGCAAATCATGAGTGTCTGTGAGCTCATGTATGAGAAAGAGGGCAAGTAGCACATCATCCTAGTGTGTTACACTACCCTGTGTTGCAGGTTCACTGCTCTTGGTTGGCTTCATGTCTCCTGAAGCATGCGTTAGCCTTTACCCTCACAGTCGGTAGCTGTCGCTGAGTGGTGAGTGGGAATTGTCTAGTGGGTGACCAAATTGGAGAGAAAAGGAAAGGAAAAATTCTGTCTATTCACATGACTCATTCATACCCATTCATATTAGAACATATATTATGTGATCCAGACCCCCCCCCCCCTTCACTCTGGACCTGTCCACCAGCAATGCTTCACACTGCCACGAAGACGCTTCAGCTGTTTTCTATGAACTACACAAACCCACA
>CM074950.1:23048112-23065045 GCA_037577455.1 Pangasius macronema
TCACTATACTTTTGTTTGTGTAAAGCTGCTTTGAGGCAATGACCTTTGTAAAAAAGCGCTATACAAATAAAAATGAACTGAATTGAATTGAACATATCTATGGGAATTCATAAGAATAGATGTGAAGATTAAGGTTAAGGGTAGCGGTGATGCTAGCTTGTATACCTATACGATTATTTGAAAATGAACATAGTGCAACCACATTGTTTAAATTCTTGCATATTTGAGGTCAGGTTTAAAAATGCAAATGTTACAAATCCTGCCTGCTCCAGCAGTTATTTTTGTTGTCTTTCAAAGCTAAATAAGCACTATACACTATATGCTTTTGACCAGCACTGTGCGAAAGAGCACATTCCACATCACGACTTGAATATGACTATCCAATTCCACTCAACTAGTATAAAGAGGTGCATGCCAGCTGACAGAGGATGATCCTGACTCATTTTCCGAAGCTACTGAGTTCATCTTTCAGGTTAAAAGCCTTCTAGATGCTGCTGTAACACATAGCATCCTCATTCCAAGGAAGGCAGGCCACTGAGCTGTAAAAAGGACTCTGATGAAGGACATGATGAAGCTTCCATGTTGCAAATGAGCCAATCTTGCCTCCATGTCATCCTCAGGAGTGAATTTGAAGAATTGGTACATCCTTAAATAGTGTAATATGATACACAGTTTTATTAGTTTACACAGTTATTGCACTGATTTGTTTATTTTCATTGTTAACATTGAAGCTGGAAATGTAATTTTAGCCTCTGTATAGCTGCTAATCAAAGTGTGGTTTAATGTGGTTGAACTATGGAACCACGACTAGATGATTCGTTTTTTGAATTACCGTTAGACTAGTAAAATTAATAATCTTGTAATGCCTAGTATAAATATCACTGGAGCATCAATGCTAAAGCAACACCCATTTCCTCAGATTAGTCTGCATGATCTGACTTGTTCATGGAGCAGATCAAGTACTGGTGCATCCATTGCCTCTCATAAACCCAGTGCTTCATTAAGCCTGTAATATTTTAATTGACCCTACAGATGCAGATCAGTGTATCAAAGTGTATTACTCTCTCTGAGAAAATGAAGGCCAGAGGAGGCTTTAATAGCAGCTGAGATGGTAAATTATAAAAGCCATGTCAGAGATATGCATTAGCAAAAGACTGCGTGATGCTAATGAGAACAACTGAAAAATACACACTCTACTAAAAAACACAGTCTGCCTGCAGAGAGAAATGCTAAGATGCCAAAATCGCAAAGGGAGTTGGGCATGCAGTTGAAATTATTGACATGATGTGTATCTCTGGCTCAGCTCCAGCCATACGAGGCTATCAGTGCCCATTCCTCCTCCTTCTACTCCTGCTATATCAAGCAGAAGGCCTGCGGGTGTGTACGCTAACATCTGGTTGGCGTAAATTCTGTTTAAAGCTCTCATTCTGATTCATGAATGCCTCAATCAAACTGAAAAGATTTACTAGAAATAGACGTTCAAACCAAGAGGTCTCTGCCTGAGTAACCAGCATAGACCCATTTTCTCGAATGTTAGCCCGGGTTGCCAGGTCTCATGACAAAATCAGCGTAGTGGCCATTCAAAACTAGCTGAAAAAAACACCCCAGTAGTCAAAAAAACAGTCCAAGTCTCAAAATCTGATGCTCTACTGTATCACCGTGAGATTATCTACTGAAGCAAGGAGCTGTTTTATGATGAAATGATCACTTCCACTGCAAACAAGCGCTATGCTATTTACAAGTAACACTGTACGATACAGTTTTATTGAAGTTGTATTAAAACAATGCAGTTTTCAAACATCAGGCACCTAAAATGGCATCATATTTTTAATATTAGTAAGTATTAAGTACTAATAAACCTTTTTAATATGTTGAATATGAAATTATGAACATGTGGCAGGAAATCCATGGTGCTAGCAATGTGGATGTTAGCTAGCATTAACTCGTCAGTGCAAATTCAATAAAGCGAGATGCTACTTGAGTTAAATGTTCCATTAAGGAGAGAAGAAGAATGCCAGATCAGGTTAGCTAGCATCAGAGTTTTGGCTAGCATTATATGACATTACTGCATTATATTACTGTATACTTTAAACAATTGTATTTAAACATATTTAACGTTAGACTTGACACAGTTATCTAGGCCTTAGGTTCTCAACCTTGGTGTGTCATGAGGATATTGGGCCTATAAAATGGGGTCACTTTCAAAAAAAATTGAGAACCCCTCCATGATTTACGTAATTAACTGCCTCACTAAGAAGGTCAACTATGGAAGGACTGTTTTCCTAAATTGTTGACATCTTTGCTCTGGAGCTCATGAATAAGACACTACATGGTGGAATCAGAGAGAATAGGTCTCCAAAGTTGAGTGACAGAAGAACAGAAGTAGTTTTTGCTTAACCCTTGAAAATCCAAATATGAATTGATTTGTTTCTAAAAACGGATATTGTGTTTGGGCTTGAATTCTGACAAATCTGCAGCCATAGTTTTTTCCAGGTTACAAAAATTATGATTGAATTACGATTTTAACCAATTTTAGAACATCATTAGATATCAGTGACTCACTCTTAACTACATCCTTGACTCATTAAACTCTTCTCTTTCTCATTGACTTTCTGAACTAGAACTAATTCTTTTTTTACTCACACTTTTATCACAACTTATAGTAAAAATATGTAGTATATTTTAATTAATCTATACAACATGACAATCCATGTGTGAGAGGAAGACATGGCAAAGGTGCACACTGCAAAACGTATATCTTAGCCAGGAAAAGTTATTTAATATTCCTCATTATGAAATCAGCACATAACAAATATAAGACCATTTACTCTGTTTCTAAGCATTTATTCATTTCATGTTTGATATTGGCTTAGTATTGGCAGATAATTTTGTTTTTTGTTTCTTTTTTCCGAAAAATAAAAACTTGAAATAAGCAAAATAATCTGTCAGTGGAATGTCTGTTAAAGTACGAACTTTATTCATTTTTGTATAAATAAAGTTTTATTTAATTACTTGTTACGATTTTTTTTTACGTAAAAAAAAACATACCATATTTGTGCATGTTCATGTAGAATCTGTATTTATTTTCAGTCTCTCTCTCTCTCTCTCTCTCTCTCTCTCTCTAAACAGGTTAAAAAAGACAAACACACAGTGTAAAAAGGAGGCAGCCATGTTGTTTGACTTTAGCATTGCTGTGAAAATGATACAATGCGATAAAATTCAGAGAGTTGACGACTGGGATATGGACTTTCTCTCTGCACATATTTGGAAGAAATGATATATATTAGTGTTTTAATTTTTTTTTTCAAATTTTGCAGCTGTAGCAGACATTATCCGACCACACGGAGAGCAGCTACAGTCAAAACCTCACACTTTTTGTCTAGATTGTTTGTCAAACACATGAAGAGCTGAAACCTTATCCTCCACTGATGTGCTTTAACTCTTCAAGGACTTCTCCGTGACTTTGATGGCATTTGGTATAAACACCTGATAGTTTCAAACAGTGTTTTGAAGAATCGAGCTGCTATCTTGAAAGAGCTATTTGATCATAGAGCATGAAGCTGAGAGGGATGATGAAGATGAAGAGATGGGCCTTTACAGAAAAGCGGGGGGTGTGATGCCTTTGGGGGAATCCGTAAAACAGCAGGCTGTGAATCAGTGCTTTCATTTGGCGTGTTGCTTTAATTCTTGACTGCTTAGACCTTGGCAAGAACTTCGAAGCTCAAAGAAATCTTCATTACATTATTCATTAGTCCACAGGCTCATATTATAAAATGGAACATTACAGCTAAGACGTTGGCCAAAAAAAAATCTGTTTAAAACTGGTAATATGTATAAAATAAATTTGATCGTGCTTTTAAGAATCCAAAGTCTTGCAGATTTCTTTAGCAAATTTACTAATTCATACTTGTCCAGACTCTAACTAGCTAACTATTAAATAAATAAATAAATAAATAAATAAATAAATAAATGTGCAGGATTAAAAAAATAAATAAATGTTCATTAATTTCACATCTTGCCTTAACCTTTTATTTATATTAATATTTAATATATTTTAATATATCTAATATTTAATATTTGAATTATATATTTATATGTTCAGTGATTTGGATGCTTAAATTCTTAAATTCTTAACCAAATAACAAACAAACAAACAAATAAATAATTAAAGCAACAATTAATTGTATTTCATGTTAATAAAGGTGTAAGTTAATAATAATAATAATAATAATAATAATAATAATATGTCAATTAGATTAGATGAATGATTATAATATATTGATTTTTTTTATTATTCTTAAAGTATCTTATTTCTTATCCAACAAACAAACAAACAAACAAAACAAACAATGAAAGAATGGTACGAAGAAACAAAAAAATAAAATGAAAGCAAATACAACGTTTAACTTAATAAACTGTTACATTATATTTATTTTAACATATTAACATAATAATTTGATTTAAAACCTCCCACATTCAAACCTCACCATTCAGTAACCTGTAGAATCTGATAGCAAAAACTCATTTTAGTCACCTTAAAATTCAGATTTGTTGTACTTTTAGAGGATTTGACTGCATGGTGTGCTGTTTATAATCAGAACAAACCCTCCTGCTGGCATCACATACTCGTGAAAGACAAACTGCAAATGCCTACCATTTGCAGTGAGGGATTTTTTGTCTCACCCAGAATTTGCACATTTTCTTTAGTGACGTGGAACAAATTACTTAGAATACGTTGTACGGTGATTCTTTTTGCTGCTCTTGGACATGAACGAAGTGCATTAATGCCTGTGTTAAATAAATAAGAGTAGATAACAGCTCAGGATGCTCTGCTGGTGCTTATGTGACAAGCAAGTGCATTAACCCTCTACTGCATGAATTATTATATTTACATCAAAATATTTGTATGGATTTTTATTAATTTAATTAGTTTAAAAAATAAAAATATATTTAAAAAAAAAAGTAAAAAAAAAAAATTAGGGGGTTAGTTTGTAAATTGTTGCCATATGGCAACAACGTGCAGTGGTGGAAAGTATCATAATGTNTGTCTTCATTTTATTTATTGAAATTCATGACTTACTATTATAACAAGCCGCCTTTTTCCAGTTACATAGAAAAAAGTCGTTTTTTATTATTGTCTATACAAAAAAAATGGAGATGAATTAATAGTTTCCATATGGCAACACCATGCAGTAAAGGGTTAAGTGTTTTTTTTTTTTTTCTGATAATGTATAGAGAAGTAGGGATTAGGGAAAAGTGCATTTATATACATACCATACATCTCTTTTTTATTTATTTATTAATTAATTATTTATTTATTTTTTGGCAGGGGGTAGGGGTGGTGCAGGATATCAATAAATAACCAGATTACAGGCTCATAAATTAAAAGTGTCCACGCATCTTCTCAAGCTTCAAAGTTTGGGAGAAGTGACATGAATAAAACACTAGCAGGGAAAAGAGTGACTCTCCAGCTCCGAGAACTCGGTACACACTGTAAACATGTTGAATACTCCTACAGACAGATTTCTAATGCTAACGATGGATTTAGTAGGGGGAAAAAAAAAAGAGCAAAACTTCAACTCTGATCTTAAATCCATTTAATTTTTCACCCTTGCTACCAGGGTGCTAAATGAGCCAGGCTAGGGGTATCAGCAACCACTGAATTAGCAGGATAAAAATATGAGCCGTATGATTGGACTGTTGCTGGAGGCTCAGACCTTTCTTCGCCTCTCCAGAGCTGGGCTTTGCTCAACTCAAACTCAGACATGCTGAGTGGAGCAGTGCGAGCTTCCCCTTGCACCTACACCAGGCTGAGCAGACCCAACTAAATCCAACGTGCACTTGAGCATGTGGTGAATTATCCTCGTTACATTTGCAGATGATGCATCTCTGTGCTAGCTCACATGGAGGCAAGATGTATTAAGCTATGGATTATTAACATGTTCTTCTCCTTCTGAGCTCTCGGCAAATATTGATATTGCTGCACCATTTGGAGCAAAGCTGTTGGATTTACTACTGATGCCACGCAAGATTATGATTTAAAGCTCATCACACAATTCGATCCTAATATACCACAGCACTGCTGGATGCTTGATTCTGATTGGTCAGATGATGTTGATTAATTTTCTCTAACAGTAACTCAGACAGTAGTTTAATCTGCAAGGTTTATATTAATGCACTCATTTTAATACCTAATTGTTTCTTTAGTAACAGTTTAAGGGGACTTGCAGAAAGGTGTTGAGTCACTAATGTGGTGATATTTTCTGTGAGGAGTTGTTTATTTAGCCCTTCCTCCCTCCCTCCCTCCCTTCCTTCCTTCCTTCCTTCCTTCTGTTCTTAACTATGTACTTACTTCCTTACTTGTTTCCTTGCTTACTTATTTGTTTACTTACTTGTTAACTTGCTTACTTATTTGTTTACTTACTTGTTTCCTTGCTTACTTATTTGTTTACTTACTTGTTAACTTGCTTACTTATTTGTTTACTTACTTGTTAACTTGCTTACTTATTTGTTTACTTACTTGTTAACTTGCTTACTTATTTGTTTACTTACTTGTTAACCTACTTACTTAGTTATTTACCTATTTACTTTATCACCCCCTGGGCTCACCCCTCAAGCTCAGGGGTGATTATACCTATCTATACGCATCAATTTCACCAACCATTTGTAGGTGTACAATTACTGACTGTAGCCCATCTGTTGCTTTTCACACTGTGTCACTTCCCCTTTGCACCATCAATCAATGGAAAGGAATCACTATAGGACCTCCACTGACCAAATATTATTTGGTTAGTAGACCATTTTCACCATAGCAGTGATACTAATATGATGGTGACATGTTATTATGTATTGTGGTGCTACAGGTGTTTCAGGTATAGCAGCATTGCTGGGATATTTAAAATGATATTCATAGTGACAGCTCATTATCACTGCCTTTGAGGACCTATGCACTGGTCAAAAATATATCAAAACATCAAAACACTTACCGTGTACATAACCTGATAATGAAGCCACTGAATATGCATACAATACATATCTTGTAGAAGGAGATTTTGTAGATTTTTTTTTTTTGAAGAAAAATATTGGAGTTCACATTCATATTTTATAAATTATACAGGCTGCATGAAAATTCTCTCTCTCTCTCACACTCTCTCTCTCTCTCTCTCTCTCTCCCCTCCCCACACTGCCTCTGTGCATTCTGTTTTTCTTCTACAGAAATGAGGTGTGCACATTTTAGAATAATCTCCTGCCTTCCTGGACCGACTCTGAAGTAGACTGTTATCATGGAAATGCTTCCACAGTGCGTGACCTGCGACAGGGTCACTCTGAATCACTGAAAGCCCTGACAATAAGAGAGAGAAAGAGAGAGATAAAGAGAGAGAGAGAGAGCAAGAGAGAGAGAAAATAGCAACTGAAATAAAAGACAGCATGCAATCGATCATCGATTACTCATTTTCGCTTGGTCATTGCAGCGGTTGTCATCTAACAGTTTTTGTCAAACTTCATATCCCAAGAATGACTGAACCGTTGTGTAATACAACACAAAATGAAAATGAAGTCTAAGAAGTGTGAATTATTCTTAGATGGGTTTTAGATGGGTTTGATTATTTTGTCAGGTTCTGGATGTAGAAGTTTAACCTTGGAAGAAAACTGGAACCTGAACAATCAGCTTAGATTCAATAGATTCATGTAACTCAGAATATTCATACAGAATTTTAATATTGTACCATTTCAGTCAAAGTTTTCCCTGTTTTGTGGTAACTATGTAGTAATGGCACAATGGGTTTGCATCACAGGTTATACATATAATACTGTTTTCACCCTGTTCAGTAGCCAAATTTTCCCCCAGAAATTTGTCTAGCAAAAGTCTAAGCATTCTTCCTATCATTTGAATCCTGCTGATGCTACAGCCGTCCTTGGCCGGGAGTTTAAGAAAGCAAAACTGGCTGTGCTTTGTGGGTGGGAGGGGCATACTCTCTCTCCAAACAATCACAGCAACTCTAGCCAACTGTGGGTTGCATGCAAGAGGCAGACGGCACTTTCCTCTGTTATGCTGCCCTGAGATACAGACATTTGAAAAGACACATCTCAGAGAAAGCAGACAATAGGTAGTTGGTAGTTGTCATATAATAGGATAGACCCAACTGGTGGGTGGGAATTGGCCAAGACTAAATTAGGGAGAAAATCCTGAGGGAAAAAAACAACCCAAATAGTTTAGTATTGCAAAAGTCTGTAATGAAGATGGGGATGGGTCAAACTGACCCTGTATGATTTGGTGACATTCCCTGTTAATCAACTAATTGATCCCTGTGATAGATTGTCATCCCATCCAGGGTGTATACCCGCCTCACACCCAGTGTTCCCAGGATAGGCTCCAGATCCACCAGAATAAAGCAGTTAGAAAAGAAAATCACCTAAATCCGGTTCTCCAAGTCAGAGTTTGTGCAGTCTTGTTAATTTTGAGCATTTTGTCACCCAGGAAACCAGCAACAATTCCCTCATTTTGTCACACGCAACTGGTATGAAACGCTAAGGTTAAGGTTGGGACAAGTGTTCATATATTCCAATATTATTCCTGTCACAGATTCCACCTTTGCATCATGGTGACAAGCACAATGTGTTCACATTTGTCTTTATTTCTGTTTTGGTCCTGTCTCCACCCCTTTTCCATCATTTGCTTGTTAGCTGACTGTGTCCAGCTGTTTTGTATTAGTTCTTGATTAGTTTGCATATTTATACCCTATTTTTTGTGGTTTAAGTCCAAGCTTTTTTCTTTGTTTCTGTGTTTCCTGGTTTGGACTCTGCTTGTGTTTTTGTTTTTGAATTATGGATTATTCTTGTGTGAGGTTGGCCACCTGTGTTCTGGCCCCTGCTATGGACTTTGATTATGATTAACGCTTTTGCCTGAATAAACAACATGAGTATACACACTTGCATCCTGCTTTTATGAACCTCATGTTACAATTCCCATGAAATCAAACAAGTCACACTTGTTCTTTTCACCAATATTTCTTTTTTTTATAAACAACATTGCTACATATACGTGTATGT
Organism: Pangasius macronema; assembly: GCA_037577455.1. Lineage (NCBI taxonomy): Eukaryota > Metazoa > Chordata > Actinopteri > Siluriformes > Pangasiidae > Pangasius > Pangasius macronema. The sequence goes on from CM074950.1 coordinate 23,057,164, forward strand.
TTGCACCATTATCACTATCAGTCCCAGTTTTTGCACCAACATACTTTGCGTTATAGCCAATCATGGGGTGAAGTCTTTCTAACCTTCCTTTTTTGCAAGGCTGTTACTGATATGCATTCTGGAGACCTAGCCATGAAACAGGATGTTGTCAACTTGATTGCTTTGTGACCCACTTCCATGTGCCAGACTCCTGCTGTGATGACAACCAGCTTCATATAAACTCACCTGGATGCTCCAGAGGACTTCATTTAATATTTAATTTAATGTACTACCATTAATACACTTATGAGCTCCGCATCCTGTTATGCACATTTGTTCTAACATCATGTGTGTAGTCAATGTCCCTACGAAACCTTTAACTGCTGACATGTCTCACTAATGTTCAATTTATACCATCTAATTTGTTACATTTTCCATTTGAAATAAATAAAGCTGCACATCCTGTGGAGGGTTGATATTCCAAATTTGGCTCCTGTAAAAGTCTATTCCTCAGACCATCACACCCTTGGCTTGCTTGCTAAATATTAGCGGTGCAATGCAATGATGTTATCAGTACCTGTATCTGTTTAGTGTCCCAAATATCCAAATGTGTATGCATTTTCAGAAATAAATCCAAAGGCCTACTCCAGAGATAGAAATACCAGCACTATCAGCATGGTGTGTGAATTGTAGAACCAGCAGTTCCTCAACCTCAGCTACATCACTCAAGTAATGGTTTCAATTAAAGATGTACACAGAACTGATTTTCTAATACCACTCTAACAGTTTCATTTGTACCAATTATTTTACATTTGCACAGCCATCTTTTAAGCACACCACTTTGCTGATTTAGTATATACACTACCTACCCATATCTATATATATTTTGTGTATTTCAGTGTATTTTGGCATCCTGAATGGTCGCTCCCTTTTTTTGTCCATTCTTTTTAATGCATGTGGTCTTGCTTTGTCCCACAATCTTCATACCTGACTACTCATTCGCACCCAAATGAAAGTTGCATCCCACAGGAACCCAGTCCCTAATCACCCAGATGCCCTGTGACCCTTTCTGCCAAGCTTTCTAGAAGAAGAAGAAGAAGAAGAAGAAGAAAAGGGGCATTGTGGTTTAGTGGTTAGAACATTTTCATCGCGCCTCCAGGGTTGGGGGTTTGATTCCCGCCTCCAGCGCTGTGTATGTGGAGTTTGCTTGTTCTTCCTGTGCTTCAGGGGTTTCCTCCGGCTACTCCAGTTTCCTCTCCCAGTCCAAAGACATGCGTTGGATGGATAATTATGATAATAACAGTACACCACCATTCCATATCTGTTTAGAACACATTATCTGTTCATTCCAGATAATGTGTTTGCATTTGGTTGCATTATATAAAGATGTAAAAAGTGATTTTGGTAAACTATTTCTTGACAATGCCTGCTGTACAAAGCATTTCCCAAGCTGAAGCACTTCAGCATGAGCATTTACTTTTTACGTGTAATTCTAAGATGATGGCCAGACCAATGGAACGCATCAGAGTGGTTGTCTGTGATATATTTACAGCATTACTTCTAAGAGGCAGCAAACACTAATGCTTAGTGTTGCACAATCAACAGCAACTGCTCTAAATGCCTGGAGGGACTTTTTTATTAGCACCCTGAAAGATTTATATGTGGTTTTACAGGCCCGTTTCATTGCTTTCTTATTAGACAAGAACAGGTGGAAATGTGGCGGAGCCCATGTTTAATGTGGGCTGAATAGGGAAGAGATGACAAGCTACAAAGCAGGAATTAAAGACTGTGAGGAGAATCCCTAATAGGCTTGTCATCATTAATCACCATCCATTGCAAAAAGAATTAAAAAATAATGATTTTGTCACATTTTCAACAGAAAAGATTAAAATTTGAAGTCTCTGTTTTACTTTCCCTCTTTGAAATTCCAAAACCAAACATACTATTGTTATGGTAGCACCAATGGGTGCAGAACTACACTACCCATCATGGTTCTTGGTATCACAGTTTTTGGTTGTTTTGTTTGTACTTTATACAATAAATTGTTTGCACTTGCATCCACCTCCTCCTACAATCCTTGACAATCATGACTGGATTCACTTGTTGATTCACATAGGAATCTTCATTCAGGCTCCAGAGTGGTGCAACTGTGCAAAAGGATATGCTGTCATTGGAAGATCATTCAAAGTTTAAAGGAAAGAAATCCACCCTGAATGTCTTGTGTGTTGATTAATTAAAATGTCTTCAATAGCATCCAAGATTTATTTTTTAATGAAATTCTGTCTTGACATTTTTGTATTAAATGTCTTTCATCAGCATGATGGTCTATTTTCACTTTGGCATTACTAATAATGCCCTTCAAGTTCCTGCTGATAATGGCCACTGGGATTTAGCTCTTCTACTTGAAGACAGCAGTGCAGCAGATCAGTTCCCCAAACCACAATTTTCATTCTATTACCATGGTCCACGCTATCACACACTCTTATAGATCTTTAAGTAGCAGAGTCTAGTCTCTGCTGTAACTCAGATGCAATGCAGCTGCACTGTATAGCTGCAGTGCTTCCTGGAATCCAAAGTTTGCACCAACATCTTAACTACTTCTACACTGGATTTCTCAATGATATGAAATTCAATGTCAACAGTAAATGGTGAGTGAGAAAAGATGCTCTTGGTCTTTTGTTTTAAGGAGCTAGCAGCAAAATGTTTGAGGTTGGTGATTTTTTTTTCTTTCTTATAAAACACCATTTTAACTGCACTAACAATTTCCTATCTCATGGTATCATCTTATGGGAATAACAAAATAAAACAACAACAAACTAATTAGCACCACAATCACTAAGCACATCACACATTTGTTAATGTGTTAAGTCAAATCCCAAAGATGCCATAACTATCCGTGACTCAGAGTCTACGACAGTAAAAATGGCCCTATTAACGAATTACAGGCATTTGTTAGCTCATGCAACAGGAATAGCTTAGTTAGCACACTCCTACAAGCATGTTCAGCTATCCTGTGAGTAAAAGCTGCAAAAAGATAACTGTCTTCATGTATGGGTTAGACTTCACCAGATAAGATTGCTATCCATCGTCCAATGGGGTGGATATTCGCTGTTTAAAAATTCTAAAATTATCAAAATTAGGGGAAACATTTTGAAAGGTAAAGAAAGCAATCTTGTGTCCAAAAGCACCCAGAATTTCTGAAGAGGAAGAGGTTTTTGGTTGTTCATTAGTCAGTTTATTAGCTCCATTAATTTTACTATTCTACTCTCATCTAAGCAATGTCCCTTTACTCGGATGGGAAATTCTGAGCATTTATCAGAGAAAGAGAAACAAATGAGGGGAAATGAGGGAAGAAGATGGAGTAGTTGCAGAAGAATGGGGAAAGGGAAAGAAAAGAAATAAGGCTTATTTAGGCATGAGAAAATAGAGAATAAAAGAAAGATCCTGGATATCATGATTATGTACACTATATGGCCAAAAGTTTGTGAACACCTGACATCACACCCATATTTGGTTTATAATAACCGCCACTCTTCTGGGAATGTTTTCCACTAGATTTTGGAGTGTGGCTGTGGGGATTTGTGCTCATTCAGCCACAAGAGCATTAGTGAGGACAGGCTCTGATGTTGGGTGAGGAGGCCTGGGGTGCAATCAGAGTTTCAGTTCATCCCAAAGGTGTTCAGGGATTGAGGTCAGGGCTCTGTGCAGGACACTCGAGTTCTTCCATTCCAACCTTGGCAAACCATGTTTTCATGGAGCTCGCTTTGTCCACTGGGGAATTGTCATGCTGGAACTGAAGGGAAATTGTAATTCTACAGCATAGAAAGCCATTCTATTCAATTGTGTGCTTCCATCTTTGTGGCCACAGTGTAGGCAAGGATGTGATGGTCAGATGTCCACAAATGTTTGGCCATATATGTTGTACATGGACAACATCTGTATGTTCCATTATCATCCACATCAAGGCTATTGAGTGTTCTCATATTCAGAGTTTTTCACGTCAGTCATTTTTTTCTGCTGAGGAACAGGCTAGTACCTCAGCATTAATTTCTGACATCACCTCGTCACAGGGGAGAAGGACACACTCGATTTGATGGGCTAATTGCGTGTGGCACAATTAATCACCGTCTTCTGAATGACGCAGGCCCCTCATGGTCTCACACAGACATACACACACTCAGACGCAGACACACACACATGCATAGCCGTAAAAGTACAGACTCTGTTTTAATGAGATCTTTACTCATTAATTTTAACTTGTATATTCTCCCTGATTAAGTTTAGCGATGATGGGTTGGGGTGTGTCCCATAGGACACACACGTGTCATAGTGGAATTTATGTTTCCTAAATTGCATAAACAATTTCCTGAAAATGAATGTGTTTGTGTAGCGGTCTGGGGAAACCAGTCAGATGTTGCTGTGGCTAAAATCTGGAAAACAAAATGAGAAATCATGTTTTGACCAAATGGAGTTTTTCTGCTAGTTTAATATACTGTGACATCTGTACTTTAAGACAGCATAAATATATTTTATGAAAACCGCATGGAAATATTTCTATTTAGACTACTTTCTAACCTTGCTTTGGCTTTCTGTGTGGAAAAAAAATCACATAAGGAGCCAATTTAAAAAATGGTAAATTCAGTCAGTGTGTCTGAAGATGTCTAAAACTTTACTGTAAGCGAAATTTTCTCACAATTTGAAGAAGTTGCTGGAGAGCTGCGTGCCATAGTGAAATGGACAAAAGCCTAATCAGTTCAGTTTTTAATCAGATACCAGCTGTCAAAATGTCTGCAATGTTTCTGCACTGTCACATCATCAAAACAGAGAAGACTCCTTACACGCTCCGTACAGATGGCATCAAAGTTTTAAAATCTTTAAATGACCTTATAAAAAGACATTAATGATAAGAATTAGAAAACAATACAGAGCTTAGTCAATGACTCAGCAATTATTTTTCCACCAATGTTCGCATGAACAGAAAGAACCTTTTCTTACTGTGATCTTAATTTCTTAATCTTAACTTGTTACTGTGAACTTACTAATTCTTTACAATTAGATAGTAATGTTGTATATGTATAAGTCTATAAAGAATACATATGCATATATTCGAATTTACACTAAAAGAGGGAAAAAGTGCGAAATTCCATTGGTCTGAAACATGTGATTCTTTAGTTTGTATTTTTCAGAGTTATATATAGTTAAAATAAATAAATAAATAAATAAATAAATAAGTCCAAATTTAGCCATGTGAAGGGTTTTCCCAGGCCTCCGCGCATATTTGCCATCTGTAGAATTAAAATATTAACAGCCCAAAAGCCAGACCCTGTCTGTGTGTACTAGAACAACTTCATCACTAGAAGTGAGTAAAAATAGCCGTATTTGCCGAGTACTAATTTGCTTTTCATCCTTGAATCCACATACTTTTAATTGCGAGTCTAAAGAAGCATGTCATCCCATTAAACACATTCCAAACATTCCTTTAGGTCTCCTGTTATCAACGAGTGCTTTGTGGCAGGGAAAAGAAAACATTATGAGCAAAAGGCAGGCAGTCATACATTAATGATGAGCCTCTCACTTCATATTTCATGACAATGCACAGCCATTACACAGGCTACCAGAGGGCCATTACCCCAAAGCTGATAGGCCACAAATCTTTAGAATAATAGCTACATTAACTGTACTCTAAATGGGGCATGCATCAAGAGGAAACAATGGTACGGTCCAACCACCCAGAGAAAAGGAGTTATAAAAGTGCGCATACATTTACTAGAAATATGTCATTTTGAATGTGACTCATATAATAAAATGGTGTAAGCAGATCCATCAGTGGATTATGCTTGGAAAACTGTGACAGGTAGTGAAGACATTATTTTGCCACCAAAAATCCCTGAATGCTCGCTGTCATATGTTTCAGCACACAATGTTTGGACAGGGACAGCGTCAGCCCGAAGCCATCCTCAGGCCAAATACCGTCAAACTCTTGTTAGCTTTGTGTCAATCAAACTTCCTGTGCCTGATTTACTTGGAAAAATATTACATGACATTGGAAATGGCTACAATTACACAATTACACAATGCCACTCTCTTTATCTGTTTAGTCCTCCAAATAATTATATTATAATCGGATTTAAACCTGTGGGTGTGGCCTAGTTTTTATTTATTTTTTTATAATTGAATATGAATGCCATCATGCTGTCCCTGGAAACATTGGAAAGAAACCCCAAGGTAAAAATGCCTGCACTGTCAGCATTGAGAATGAATTCTGGCTCTGACACTTCCTCAACCTGAGCTACATCACTCAAGGATGGACAATATTTTCTAGTGAATTTAGTTAGTTCTATTTACCAAGATGCAAATAAACTAGTAGCTTAATTTAATTCACTATGACCATCACCACAGTTATTAAAAATGAATTAATGGACATTGGGAATGCATCGTCCAGTGCCATGAACATTAATAAATGTGCTCTTTCTTTGTCCCGCAAGCTTCATATACGATTGCTAGCATGAAAGTAAAAACATCTCAGCAATATTTCTGACAACCTTTCCAAAACAAACAAACAAAAAAAAAACAAGAATAGTGCGCTTCCTATTCTCTGTATTTGTATCTGTTTAGAACATGCTCTGTTTAATCCAAATACTGTGTTCGTATTTCGTTACATCCCTATATTACATTATTATTGGAAATGTTTACAGCGAAAACCAATTACAACCACTTAGAGTGTACTGAGGTAGAACTGGCTCCATTCCAAATCGTACACCACCAAAACACTCATCCTCAATTAAATGATGTCAGGTACAGCACAGTATAGAACAAACCCAATCCGTGGGTTAGGCTGCATCTTGCTAATGCTCAAGCCGCTCAACATCATAAACAGGTAAGAAAAAAAAAACAAAAAAAGGAAGATCCAATCCATTTAGGTATCATCGCTCTGCTCATCAGTCCTCCAATCTCCTAGTGCCCTGGGTTCGCATTACCATTACTCAGCATTCAGATCAATTCTGAATGTCTCTCTGCCACAAATCATCTACCATTAAGGCATAAACAAGCAATTAGTGTCTACATATATGAACAGCAAAGAGCCGGGTCCCATTTCCTGGAGTGACAGTTTGAGGCCTTGTTTGAATAAATCTGCCAGATTGAGGTCGGATCAATAGGAAGTGGAGCTTCAGACAAACTGCACTGTTGATGTTGAACTTCATGGTGGTAAACGACAATTTACACTGTCACAGCAAAGCTGAAGAGTTGACCTTTTTCTCATTAAAATATCATTGATTGGCAGACATGGCTGCTTGTAGCCACTATTAAGATTGACATGAGAGACGGTGCTCGGTGGAAGGAAATTAATTCTGCTTGGCAAAGAGTCAAGATCCACAGCGAAACTCGCGCCCTTTTTATTTACGAAACAAATTCCAAGGTTTACCCTGAAAGGTTTAAAGTATAATTCAGACACTAGAGGAAATACGGACACTGTACCACCCTGATGGCTAATACAACATTCTCCGTGTATAAACATTATTTACTCACCCATAAACTCACAAAATTTACTCACCCATAACATGACCATATACACAGTTTGCAGTTTATTAGGTATACTAATCGAGTAAGTAATAATCTGGCAGCTCAGTAAAATAGTTCGGCCCAAATTATGAAAAATGTTTGGACTTAAAATCTAGACAGAGTTGCATCAGCCTACACTGGGCCTGTGCTACAGACACACACCATGGAACTAAATGCTGTATCTTGTACTTAAAAAGCTGGAAAAACATCACCTGGCCTTTTTCCAGTCTTCACCTATCCAGAGTCTGTGCGATTCCTGTTCTTGGTGGATAGGAGTGGAATCTGATGTGATCTTCTGCTGCTGTAGCCCACCTGCTTCAACATGTGATGTGTTGTGCATTCT
>CM074950.1:23065191-23093761 GCA_037577455.1 Pangasius macronema
TCGATTTGAACATGAACTGAAGCTCTTGACCTGTGTCTACACCTCTAAAAGCTCTAACAGACATCTCCTGGCTGTTCTGGTCTAAAATAAAACTATCTGCATGATGATATGATATGTGCTGACTGGATGATTGCATGAAAGTGCAGGTGAGAATAAATGGGCGCAAGGTGGGAATACACCCTGGCAATGCTACCCACCTCAAATGATCCAAAACTACAAAAAAATTTTTTTTAATAGTTGATTTTCTTAAAAAATAGTTGATCTGCTGTGAAAAAAATTGGTATAAAGGATTCAAAAAACATGAAGATTACACTCAACATTTCACACACATCTACATTTAATTCTCACCAATCAGCATCCACTTCTATCAGAGAAATCTTTATTAAGTTTGGATGCCCAAATTCGTCTTTGACACACAGTACAACACCTATCACTGCGACTCAGAAATCCACAGATAGTATCTGTCGAGGAGCTGCGCTTTGTCTTTCGGTCAGAGCAGGTGTCTCTAATCGCTTTTCCACCACCGCTATCACTTTACAACATGATCTGTGCCTTGCTGATTCAGTTCAGCAGATTTGCTGTTTTATTAATGCTGGAACTGTGGAATAAGCCAAAAATAATCCGTGCTCTGAGAGACCCCAGTAAACCATGTGAATAAATCACACATGGTGATGGTTTGTGAGATTAGAGCACGCCATAATAATTGTGCATGTTGGTAGACTTGATTAAAGAGAGGTAACCTGATGATTACGCAAAAGTTTATGCAAAATCGAAGTTGATATGCGAGCACGAGTGGCAACCGATTGGATCGCATTAAACACAGCAGGAGGAGAATGGAAAATTTATTTATTTGATGCTCTCTTGAGGAATATGAACTGCTTGAACATGTGCTCAAACATCTCCGTTTTAGTGTGTGTGTGCCTTTGATGACTGCAGAGATCAAAGCCGAGAGATTTGCAGCTATCTGCAGTAAAATTTCTAGTCACCCGCTTTCACTTTCAGATTTTTTTTTCTTGCTTGAAGAGTTTGATGATCTGAAAATGTTGTGTACTTAAAATCCTAATACTGCAAGGTGCGAGTTTAGGGTTTTTGTTGTTGTTGTTGTTATTTTATGTCAAAGAGCAAACTTTGTAGTATTCTGAGTAACAGAAGCTGAATAGTGGTTGGTAATGCATTTGGTCTGAGGAGTCACTTGCCATTTTATGCGAAGCGAGGGCCTATTTTGGAACAGGAAACCTACAAGCCTACACAGATCAGCCAGATGCTATTGTCCTATCATAAGCAGTCATAAATAAAGCTATAAAGCATTTATGAGTCTAGGCGAGCCAAACTGCGACAGCATGTGAGGTCTAAATGCCAAACAAGCGAAAGACAGATTCACAGCGAGTCCATCTGACCAATCAGAAGACATGCTGCCATTCTATGGTGTTATCAATTTTTAATTAATCTGCTCCATTTTCCATTCAGTGTTTTGTGTATGCATGCTGCTGTGATGCACCGAGTGTGGTTTTCACTGTTTAAAGACCGACATTGTAACAAATGGGAACCCGAGGCAGCTGGATGTATGTGGTCTGTATTCAAAATTGTAGTCAACAACAAATCTATCCATTGGCATTAATTTAAAAAATAAATAAAACAGAAGTTGAAAAAAAAATTACCGCACTGATGGCATTGTTCCATTTTCAATCCAATACTGGTAGCAAAGCAGTAAGAGTTTCAAAGTTGTACTATCAAGTCAAGATCCAATGCTGAAACAAGACTGCCAAACTTACAGTGGGCTGCAGTCTAGGGGCAGCAGTGGCTCAATGGTTAAGACTCTGGGTTTCTGCTCAGAAGATTGGGGTTTCAAGCTCCAGCACTACCAAACTACCATTGTTGGGTCCTTAACTATCTCTGACCTCAAGTGTCCTAACAAGCTGAGATATGTGAAGAAAAGAATTTTGCTGTAATGTATATGTGAAAAATAAAGGCTTCTTCCTCTTCTCTCTAACAAAACCTTCTCCAAGTACAAATTTAAACAATCAAGGATGATGTAGTTAAATTTCTGTCAATTTCATGCAAATGACATTCCAGCCGTCATAAGAATGACGTCATAAGAATTATTATGTTTTTAAAATCATGAGGCCACATTGTTGCCAAGATCTGCCAAGAGTCACAAGCTTGGTGGATACAGGCTTCAATGTCCTTCAAGGTCTAATCATAAGTGGACAGCGCTAAGTACAGGTGTGAATGGAGTCCAGTGCATCTCGCAGTCATATTATGATCCGATCATGCAAATCACTTTCGGAGGTGGTCTGAGATGCATAAGACCGCATAACATTTGTGATCTTCAATCTGTCTCTGCCCCTTCTCTCTCTCTCAGTCAAGCTACACATATTACTCGTGACATAGCAGTGATCCTGCTTGGAACCTCACTCCCCTGAAAATCTCTGCTCACTGCTGAAGATGGCCCCACATGGGTAGCCTACATATCACCATGTGCTTACATTTTTACAATTACGTTACATTTATGGCATTTGGCAGATGCCCTTATCAATAGCGACTTATGTGTAATTTCATTTACACAACTGAGTAGTTGAGGGTTAAGGGCCTTGCTCCCCAGCAGTGGCAGCTTGGCAGTGCTGGGATTTGAACTCTCAACCTTCCGATCAGCAGCAGTTGTTAAAAACAAGTCTCCATCACTGAACAGTTAATATCTTCAGTTTGATACTAGAAACTTAAAGTTAAAACTCTGGGGATACTCATACCCAAGTTCTTTTTAAAACACTTCTGACTTTTTAATATACAGAAGTGAAATTGTGATTTATAATCACACTATTCGGTGTCACCCAAATGAGGAAGGGTTCCCTTTTGAGTCTGGTTCCTCTCAAGGTTTCTTCATCTTGTCACCTCAGGGAGTTCTTTCCTGCTGCTGTCGCTTCTAGCTTGACCAGTAGGGATCAATTTTAATTTAAATTTTATATCTGGATTTCTGTGAAGCTGCTTTGTGACAATGCCCACTGACATTGTCCAATTGAATTGAATTGAATTTGTAGTGTGAACGCAAAAGCAGCTTGATGCATCCCAGACAGCAACGAAGGGCCACATAATCGACTGCGTCATTGCCCTAGCTGAAAAAGTACATAATTGGTGTTTGGAAATCGCTCTGAAAGGTTAGAGCTCTCCACCACTAGGCTAATGGATAAAGAAGATGCTGTAACAGCAGAGATGAAAGCAGTTGCTTTTTGTAGCTTTTTTCGTCGTCTCGTCTTCTGTTCCCTCGTCAATGTCAATTTCATTAGCAGACCACGCAAAGGAAGTGTTTGAAAACAGCCCAGACAGATACATGAGATTCACAGGACAGTTCTGCTTGAAAATTAATGCAGTGGAAGACTGATATGATAAAAGCGTATGTGTGAAATTTGATCACAAGTCACTGGAGACGAATACAAAATAGAAACGGCTATGCGTTTTGGCTGTCCACTTGTGATCGGATCACTCACGACAGCTGTTAATACCTCTTACAAAAAGGACCTGAGACAATTCAACCTAACAAATCGTATCAATTCACAACAGGTTGGCAAAAGGATTTGAATTCCATATATTTGATTTGTATATTTTTGACAGTGTTTTCTTACCTGTCCACTCTGTTAAGCTTGATAGTGGTAAGATTTGCCTTTAACATATATCATTTGAAATTAGGAAATTACCAATCTCAAAATTACATATTTTGCATTACGGCACAAGACTACCACAGACATTTTGAGAGCTCGGATCTGTTTACATTCTAAGCTGATGAGGTTCGTTTCGCTTTGGCATATAGTTATCCAACAAGTTGATCTTTTAAAGTGAAGTGAAGTGACTTTGTGGCCAAGTGTGGTGACCCATACTCAGAATTTGTGCTCTGCATTTAACCCATCCNGGTGCCTTGCTCAAGGGTCTCACCTCAGTCGTGGTATTGAGGGTGGCAGAGAGCGCTGGTCATTTACTCCCCCTCCTACAATCCCTGCCGGACCCGAGACTCGAACCCATGACCTTCAGGTTCACCTTCGGGTTACAAGTCCGACTCTGAGACCATTAGGCCTACAACTGCCCCATGGAGAACTGTTTAAATAAATACAACTGCCTAAATAAAACATACATTACTGGTAGGAAAAAAAAACAATTTAGGACAAAACACAATTCAGAATTTTTTTTTTCCGTTTCATAATTTTTATCTGTTTTGCAGAATTCAGTGACATCCAAAAGTTTTTTTTTTTTTTTTTCCAGACTGCCACATATTTAATAAAAACAAAACTAATAAAGGCTAGGAAAATGTGTAACCTAGTTAAAACCTATGACAACTCCGGAAATAATACAAGTAACTCGAACAGAAATAATGAATATAACAGACTCTAGTTGACTCTATGAAAGACAGATTCGTAAGATGTCACAACACACAAGAGAAATAGAGGTTTTATTGCACAAACACAGGAGTAAAGACACATGCAAACAAGTATCAAGGGCAAAGCTGGAGCAGGATTAAAGAGAACATGAAGTAGAAAACAGAAAGCAAACACTTGAGACAAACAGAAAATTTCATTCAGTAATTTAGGAACTCATTCCTTTATTTGTGGGTTGTATCCCCGGTTTGGTGTCTCTGAACTGGCAGCAAATCCAGAATGGCAGCAGATATGCGCTAAAGCGCTGGCGGATTTCTCTAGCAGCCGATGATTTTCCATCTCTCGTTTCTTTTTGAAATTTCAACTTTGTGCATTAGGGCAGCTAAGAGGGGAGATCTCATTTCAGCGTCAGAGCAGAGAGACGAGACTCAGCACCACTGACAGGACTGTGTCAGGCGTCAGTGCACCGGCGGCAGGGAAAATTAGGGTTACACAATTGCATTGACTCCTACAAGCACCACTGCAAGGCCTGCTCCATAATTGGATCCATTTTGAGGAGGTTTTAGGGAGCACTTGAATGAGATACGGAGAGCTTCACTGCGCTCTACACTCATACCATTTCTCTCCTCTCTGCTCTTCTCTTCCTCTCTNCTCTCTCTCTCTCACTCACAGAGCAGCAGTTTTATGGGAGAACAGCCGTCATGTTAAAAGCCCTGTCACATGCATTCGGCACAAAGCTGAGCAGAAATGACACCATGTCTCTCAAAAATGGGCAGTTTTATTCCGCATGGTTTTCCATGGCCTAATCGTAGGGAGGAAGTGTGAGATGTCTATGAAACACACAAAGGCTAAACATTATCCAATTCAATGCTCTGCCTGAAGAATTGACCACTTCTTTCTAAGTAAAACATACACGTTATACACCAGGCACTTTATTAGGAACTCACTGCTTATTCATCCAAGCACAATGCATAAAATCATGCAGATACAGGTCAAGAGCTTCAGTTGATATCAGAATGGGGGAAAATGTGGTCTTGGTGTCCATGGAATGGTTGTTGGTGTTAGACAGGTTGGTTTAAATATTTAGAAAAAAAAATTGCTGATCTCATGGGATTTTCATGAGTAATTTTCTCTAGAATTTACACATGGTGCAAAAAAACAAGACATCCAGTGAGAGCGGTTCTGCAGGCAAAAAAAGCATGTTGAAATAACTTAAACTAATTTGCTAACAGTTACATTAACATTAGTTTGCTGTAATGGTAGGTTAGATTAGCACTGGGTTTCCATTCCATTAGGTAAGATCAATTGTCTAGACCACAAATTCTAGCTAATGGTAAATATTGGTTATTTACAGTATGTTTTACTTCTTATTAAATCATTAGCAAACTACGTAGCATTAGTCATGTCTTTCGGCCATTTAGTTAATCTGAGGAAATTCCCTTTGTGAGTTGAATAGGAAGGCGGGGCTTGTTGTTGAAGTTGCACCAGAAATTCTTCCTTTCGTTCCTTTTTTTACCTTTTTCTTTGCCTCTCAGCTTTTCTCTCTTTCTCTCTGTCTCTAGCTTTCTATTTTGTAATTTTTCGATTGCTTTTGTAGTCCAAGAGCAGATGGATGTCTTGTGCGAGCTGCATTATGATTCGTCCAACCCGTAATGTTGTATCATGCTCTGTGATCACCTTGTTTGCAATGCAATTTTGGTGTGAAAATTTAAAAAATAAATAAATATGGCCATGTACTGCATTTAATTCCTCCCTTTTTTTAATGAACTGGGTAAATGTCAGTTCATAAAAAATGGTCGGACACTGGCTCTCCACCATTCCTGGGATTTGAACTCATAACTGTCTAGCCAATAGTATAGATCCATGCATTTAATATTACATCTAATATCTAATCTAACAAGAGATATAATTATTACTAGAACATTCTATTCCTGATGCTTAAGAACATTTTATCACCTTCTAATTTTCTCAGAAATTTAGAGTAATTTCCTCCCAAATATGTGTGTACACAGGGATGTTTGTCTGTGTGTGGAGAGGGAGTGGCTGGGAGCGGGGTATAAGAGAGGGGGATAAGAGGTTTAGAAGTTTGAGCATGTGACACATGATGTAGTGCAAATGCGTCATAGCAGGTACTCATATTTATGTGAGTCTCTGTGTAAGTGTTGGTATATATTTTATGTGTGTGTGGTGTGTGTGTTGATGTTGGCTGACAGAGCTGCTAAGGCTCTGTGAAGGGCCGTTAGCATGCGTGGTGAGCTGATTGATTAATGAGTGTGTGTGTGTGTGTGTGTGTGTCTGCGTGGATGTGTGAGGAAGCACGGCACTGTGATTAATTGGGCTCAGGACCTCATCTGCAATGTTTTGATGAAAATGACGAGAGGAAGAGGGGAAGGAAGTCACAGTACCCTAATGAATCCGGAATACTAGTAACTGGGGGATGCTGATTTTGTGTGTGTGTGTGTGTGTGTGTGTGTGTGTGTGTGTGTGTGTGTGCTTGTTGGGTGGGGGGATTCGCTAGACTCATCTTTTCTTCAAATGCACACATATACAAAGTTTGAACACACTAGAGTGAATATATATTTTCACACCACAAAGCCGTTCAGTTCTGGAATCTGATTGGTCAGAAGGTGTTGATTAACTCTCTGTAGTAGCAGCTCTGATAGAAGTGCCGACTGCAAAGCAAATCACAGATTTATATTAACGTGCTTATTCTAATACATTATTGTTTCTATAGTAACAATAAATTTACAGGTACTTGTATGATGGACGTGCCACATAACATTTATGGAAGGAGTCTCCAGTGCCAATACTTTCAGAGAGAGGACAACATAGAGCCTGCTGTGAGAACAGCTGTTTATGGCTGCTAACTTGTTTCGCTGACAATCCACATTGTCACTCAATGTTAATGTAACTATAAATTATATGTATTTATATTAGGTTTATATTTAGATTATATTTATATTTTATATTAAACATATCTCTAAATTGCTAGAGTATAATCCATTTTTCTTTAAAATGGAATCACTAGCAAATTTCTCTGGTGTAAGATAAGTGGGATGTGCTGTTATTGAAAAATTATCAACTTTTATACTTTTATAACACCACCCCATTGTTGATGTTTTTCCTATAACAGAATGACATGTTGGGGGGCTGTTGTGGCCTAATGGTCCAAGAGTCGGACTTGTAACCTGAAGGTGGTGGGTTCGAGTCTCAGGTTCGGCAGGGATTGTAGGTGGGGGGGAGTGAATGACCAGCGCTCTCTGCCACCCTCAATACCACGACTGAGGTGAGACCCTTGAGCGAGGCACCGATCCCCCAACTGCTCCCTGGGCGCAGCAGCTAAAATGGCTGCCCACTGCTCTATATATATATATAAACTTTCAGTAGCATGGTTGATTAAGTCAGTGTGCACACCCCTTCACTAATACTTTGTTAAAGCACATTTTGCTTGTCATGCAGCACTCAGTATTTTTAGGTAAGAGTCTATCTACTTAGCACTTCTTGATCTGGCAGTTTTATTCCACTCTTCCTTGCAAAATGTTCCATATCTATTAAATTGAGAGGGGACCTCTTGTGCACAGACCTCTTCAAGTCATTCCACAGGTTTTCAATAGGATTTAGACCTGGACTCTGATTGGGCTATTCCAAAACATTGACTGGAAACCTTCACTGGTTGGCCAGGTCACTCATGTAAAAGAGATTGTATCTCAATGAGTTTGTCACCCTGGTTAAATAAAGGTTACAATACAGCACTTGATCTTCTTCTTCTGAAGCCACTCCTTCATTGACCTAGATTTGTGCTTCGGATCATTATCGTGCTGGAAGATGTCATTTTTCTTCATCTTCAGATGTATAACAGAGGTCTGAAGGCCTGCCAGAATAGATAGGTATTTGGAACTATACATGATACCCTCTTTCGTGATTGGGGCCCTAGTCCCAGATGAAAAAAGCAGTCCTATAGCATGATGCTGTCGCCACCATGCTTCACCATGGGTATGTTGTTCTTTGTGTACAAAAGATCTTGTTTTGGGGTTAAACATATTATATATTTAGAATTATATCCCAAAAGTTCCACCTTGGTCTCATCAGATCATAGCACATTTTGTCACATGTGCAGGCAAAATTGATATTCCTGCATAGGCCTTGTCCTTTCGTCAATTTTGGAGGGATTTTTTTCTTGGTAAGTCACTTTTGTGCGCCATTTACTTTTAGAAAAAAAGTCTCCTGGGTGTCAAGAGTGTGAAAAATTTCAGGAATACTATTTAGAATATATAATGATTTTGATTTGTTTAAAACTTTTTTCTGCTCACTGCAATGTGTTATTGTGGCATGATGATGTCCAGTGTTATTCTAAAATAATATTTAAAAAATAGTAAAAATGAAGTAAAATCTTTCTTTGAGCAGATACTTCCAAACTTTTGACTGGCAGTGTGGTAGGATGAAAGATCATGGATTCTCAGTGTCATAACTCCTTTACTGTGTAGTCTATAGCCATCATTTAAAAACTTTGACTTGATGCCTAGACCCTGAGAGACAGCACCAATAATACTGAAGGAAAACTTTTCTCTGTGTGTTTTATTCAATTCAAATATCCTTATTTTATATTTGAGAAACTGTGGCCTGGAAGTCCACGAGGGGCCCGTCGATATGGAAAGTGTAATATCTGAGCTCTGCAGGTGCCTTAGCTGAGAACAAACGTCTCTAGCGGTAAAAATCCAATCTGATGAACAGCAATTATCACCCAGCATGCCCTGCTACCAATTATATGCTAGAGCAAAGTTGGTGGTGTAACACTTCCTGACACTTGTAATCACTTTTATTGATGGAAGTGATGGCATCCTACTCAGTCTGTCACAATCTGTTCCCTTGTTATAGCACCCTTTGTGTGTAGCAGAAAAAAAAAATGAATCAATCTATAACTTTTGGATACAGTGACTGGCTGATCAATTCATTCCGCACTTAGCTAGAGAAATTTCTCAGAAACTGCGCTTCAAGGAATAGCACAATGCTAAAATCTACTGAGGTGGGGAAAGTACCGTAATTCTTTACTCAATTAGTCATCTAAATAAATACTCAGTATAATTTAAATGAAGCTTCAAATTCTTCATTGAATTTAAAGTATAAACAGGTAAATGTACCTAAATTACAGTATGAATGTTAAAGTGCAAGTAAGATTCCCAAAAGAAACTGAAATCTGCCTCCATTTCAAATCACACACTGACTTTAGAAACTGATGGTAAATTAGTGCCTCCTTCACCAAGAAAACAAGGAATGTGGGAAAACATTAGCTAAGGCTAACTAACGGCTTCATTACTGGTCTCTCGAATGTTAGCTAGCATGATAGGATGAGTAGTTGAATAGCTGAATGCTATTGAAAGTAGTTGAAAGTAGCTGAATGCTAATAGCTAATGTTTAATTTTCATTAGTAACAATACTGTTTACTGTGCCATTTTTCACATTCAGGATATGTGTAGTTGCAGATCTCTACACATATCTCTCTACAGTTATAGACATCTGAAATTCATTTCAAGACTAGTCAAAATTTAATTGTGGATATGTGGACCTGAATTTTTTTCTAGATAGTGTAGATACCTGCAATTCAAATTTCTACTAGTAAAAATGCAGATATCTGTAATTACTTTTTTATTAGTGAAAATTTTATTGTGTATAAGAGAGACAGGATGTCAGTGATATGCATTGAGGTCCAAAAGTCTGAGGTTCATTCATTACACATAATATTTTCAGAAATAACTTGAGTGAAAAGTAGAATTTTAGAAATTATGTGAACTTCAGAATTTCATAATATTTGCACAGAAATTCTGACCTTTTGTACTACAAGTTAATGCAGTATCACAAGTTTGCTTATATTTATATAATGACCTAGAAATTGTGCAACCTCTGAAATATTGAATATTTCCTCTTTTTTTTAGAATTTTCAAAGTTCTTTTAATGTTAAATTTTTAAAAAATCACAAATTTTCAGTGTGGTCTCAGACTTTTGGACCCCACTGTAGTCAATTAGTATAGATATTTTCAATATTTTGGTTACAATTCTTACTAGTAATAAAGGTAATTTTAACTAGTTTAAACTAAATTAGGTAGAACATATCAAAAACATTTATTTTTACTAGTAATGGTTACTAGTTTTATATATTTTTTTTCATTACAACTTGTTACATTTGTACCATTAAAACATAAAACAGCTTGCTATAGGCTGTTAGCTTGCTACTGAAAATTTATATCCCATTAGGACATAGTTTATTGTTATGTTTCAAATCTTTCAATTCAATTATAAACCACAATATTATTTTAATTTAGAAAATACACTGTAAATTTATTTGGCAGGTCAAATTAAAACCTGTATTGGGCCGGTCTTCATCCAGAGGCCATACATTTGGTGCTCCTGCTCTATAGGTACATAGCAAAACGACTACATTTACACATGCTAAGATTCTTTAGTTGTCCATCGTGGGAAATCCTCAATATCTCTATGTAGAACTCTACAACATGGTATTTCCCTATGTCCAATGGGCTTGTGAGTGGCACAACCTAAAAATGTTTGCTCTATCTTTAAGAGATAGTCAATTTCCAAGAGTCCAAGAGATCAAAAGAGAGCCAGGTGGGAGGGATGGCATACTCTCTCTCTCTCTCTCTCTCATTCTCTCTCTCACTCTCTCCTGTCACTCCCATTGATACTAGCCAATCTAGCTCTATAAGCTGATGTATGCAGAAGAGGGTAGATAGTGATCTCTACTGAGTGTGTTACACTGCATAAGCAGCAGTTCGAAAAGATGTAGTGGCTGGCTTCACATGTCTCAGAGGAAGCAAGTTTTAAGCCTTGACCCCTTCCTGGATGATCAGCGTTGTATGATAGAGGCTGGCGACTGGTATTTGGCAAGATCTGGCAAAACTGGGAAGAAAAAAAAAGATAAAGTGGAGAGGCTTTGTTTCTTTCTATATTCTCTTTGAGGTAAATCCTTCTATGCTGTTCTAAAATCTTGAATTATCTTTGAATTACAAGTAGTCATAAAAAACCCATAAAGCATTTATGAGTCATCAGGTTCCAAGCCAAAGAGTAATAATTTTGAAATATTATATATTTATGTGTTTATTTACTTTTTTTGGCTTCTTAGCAATATTCCTCAGGGTCCTGTCCAAAGCCTCATTTTGGATTCAGAAGAAACCGAGACGAATGTCATTCTCCTTCCTTAATCAACTCCTTGGCTGCTCTTATCAGCAAACTCCGCTATTCCCTGCTAACGTCCCCCACAAACACAAAAAACACACTGCCTTTATGTAATGTTGCTTCGTCCCACGCACTCACGAGGCTCATTGCTCAGCTGTAGGGGAGAAAAACGATGTGTTTGTAATTATGGCTCAGAAACAATAGAGGACGATTTCCGCTATCTCAATGACATAGTGCTTTATAGTTATATTATTGCCACCAAAGAACACTACACAGCAAAATCCCCAGTGCTGAATTAACACTTACAGTCTTTATATATGCAAATGAACATGAAGTTTAATTCAAACACTGTGATTTTACTCTGCGGGGCCATTAAATCAAAAGATAAGCTGTGTAAAATGGTAAATATAAAAAGCACTACAGTTTCACAATACATACTGTACATGCAAGTTATAGATGGAGGTTTATTTTGGTAGAATTCTTAGTGAAGTCCTCGTACAATGTAGGGACAGTGTGAGAGCTTACAAAAGAAAGCAGACTTGTATCTACAGTCTTATGATTCATGATTCAGCACTTTCCATGCCTGTGTTAGGCCTTAAAAGTAAGAACATGCTTTCTGCTTCTACCTCTCAGTCTCCCAGTTCAAACTAAGCTTTGAATTACCCACAAGCCCCCTAGAGCGACAATACTGTAGGCAGAGGAGGAAAAAAATAGAAGGAATAGAAAAATCAATGGGGTTCAAATGAGGATTGGGCATAACATTATGCTCTGGTAGTGACAAGCTAGTGAGAATTCATTAGTATCGCATGTCCCTGCAGGCCAATTTTACAAAGATGCTAGTGGAAGGATTTATAGACCCGATCGGAGTGAACTGGTCTTACTGGAGAGACAGTGAAAGTGAAGTCTATGAGCTTAACATGGGTGCTCATATTGTACATATACTATAGGAAAATATAACAGCACATACATAGCCATACAGTATAAACTCTTCTTTTTTTAAATAGATAGTTTCAGTTGTAAAATCTGATTGGCTGAGCCATTGTAAAACCTTTGATATACACACCTGTGACCAGATCACAAAAATTTCATTCTGTATTAATGTGCCAGGTTTTAAAACAATAAAACTGTAACATTTAAGCCATTGCTGCTTAGCAACCAATGCTTACTGCTTACAGACTACAATATGTGTTGGAAGAATTATTTACTGCAAATATTATTACTAATAAATTCAATTATTTATTGCACACTGGTTTCAATCACACTGTTTTTGTTTTGTAGCTACATGAAAAGTGAAATGAACATAAACTTAAGCAATTTAGTTTGTCATCAGATGCTGGTAGTCAGAATGCCCATTCTCCTGCATTGTCTGATACAAATAAGAGCACTTACACATTCATAGCGGACGTTTTAAATGTTTAAATGTCCTAACACAACAACATTAACAACAAGAAATTTAGTCAAAGAACAGAAGTGAGTGAATGAATCAGTGATTATTTCCCCACTGATATTAGCATGAACAGAGATCAGTGGAGTGAACAGACAACAATGACACTCATGTTTGACTCACGTTGTACTCCATCCGTAGAAGTTTCTCCTACTTGATAACACAGCACATACTTAAATAGCTAAACAGCAAGTTTTATGATATCCTCAGTTTCCACCACTCATCATTCCACCCTTTAGAATACCGAAAGACTTTAGGTGTTTTATAGAAGATGATGATTTTATGGTGTTAGCATTTATGATAAATAAAGGTATCTGATATAGGTACATTGTATAATTTTAATAAAGTACCTGAATACACAAACCATCTTGTGATCAACTATAGCTTTTCGGATTGCCTTTGTTGTCTTGATATGATATAACATGCATGTGTATTGAAATGCAATTTGATATCAATCTATGTACAATGTGAACTCATTAGGCCTAAATGCAGAAGGACTAAATTCATCTTCCTGACAAATTGCACAAAAAGACTGCACACCCTTTTTAAATTGATGGCGGTTACACCCTTTCAGCAAAGGTAAATTGATAAGACTGGTATTTGATTGGGTGATTATCCTGTTACTTTTCCAAATAGTTCCTTATTCAATGTGACTCCTCTTATTAGTCAGGCCAAAAGTTTGTGGACACCTGACCATCAAACTCATATGTGGTTCTTCTCCAAACTGTTTCCACAAAGTTGAAAGCACACAATTGTATAGGATGCCTTTGTATGCATTACAATTTCTTTTCACTAGAATTAAGAGGTCAAACTTGTTCCAGTAAGACGATGCCCCTGTCCACAAAGCGAGCTCCATGAAGACATGGTTTCCCAAGGTTGGAGTGGAAGAACTCCAGTGTCCTGCACAAAGCCCTGAACTCTACCCCACTGAAACATCTTTGGGATTAATTGGAATGCCGACTGCGCCGCAGGCCTCCTCGCTCAACGTCAATGCCTGATGAGTGCCTGACCTCACTAATGCTTTTGTGGCTAAATGGGCAAATCCCCATAGCCACATTCCAATATCTCATGGAAAGCCTTCTCAGAAGAGTGGACGCTGTTATAGCAGCAAACGTGGACTAAATCTGGAATGGGAGGCTCAAAAAAGCACATACTGGTGTGGTGGTCAGGTGTCCACAAACTTTTGTACTTAATAGCAGTAAAGTATATGTGATTACTGTGTCCCAACACTTTCCCGTAAAAGATTTGAGCCTGGAATTGGGTTTGAACTGCAGAAAGGACATTTTTTTAATGCAAATGTGCATTTTCAGATCAAAGAATTAAAAAATGCAAATAACTGCACCATACTTTCATAATTTTATGCATGTGGATATTGCATAGCACCCATATTCAGAATGAAGATACTGTGCAATTTTTAGGTGAACTAATCTAACAGGTGCATAATCTTGTGACTTACTATTGGTACATTACAGTTTTGAACAAAGTTTGAAATCAGTAGAACTTGTATAATTGTACATAATTGAGCACTTACAACAAGCAGATTTTGTGCCTTAGTTTTTTTTTTATTCATTGTTTTAATTAGCATGCACGAATGAATCTTTTTAGCATTAGGAACATTGACATGTATGGAAATTCTGATGAAACCAAGCAAAATAAAGTTTCACGAAAGGCCACCATAAAGCCCTCCTCTTTACTACATGCAGTCACCTCAGGGTTAAACATCCATCCATCCATCCATCCATCTATTTTCTGAAGCACTTATCCTAAACAGGGTCGTGGGGAGCCTGGAGCCTATCCCAGGGGACTCAGTGGACAAGGCAGGGGACACCCTGGACAGGATGCCAACCCATCGAAGGGTACAATCACACACACACACACACACACACACTACGGACACACTACGGATAATTTGGAAATGTTATTCAGCCTACAACACATGTCTTTGGACTGGGTTAGGAACCTGGAGGAAACCCCTGAAGCATGGTGAGAACAAGCGAACTTTGCACCTACAGGATTCAAACCCCCAACCCCGGAGGTGCAAGGCAACAGTGCTAACCACTAAGCCCCTGTGCCCCCCCAGGGTTAAACATATCGAGAGAAAATAAGAATATTAACCATAAACCATACTCAAATATCTTTTACACATAAAGCAAGGACACAACATCTCCTACCTCAGTTGTTCGCTAGTGATTTGCTAGTGATTTTGTTTAGGGTGCAAACACAATGTGCTAAATTAGAAACAATGTTAGAGGAAGATAATAATCCTATATGGTTTACGTTATCATTAATGCACCCAACTAGCTAACAAGCTCACCATGCATTATTATATTATTTTAGCCTACCACTTCGTAGCCTCGTCATTTAAGTTGCTCGGGAGTCAAAATCTCGGACTGGTCAGCACACTGGAGCTTTTATTGAATTTATGATTTGTCCAGTCTTGAACTCATTGAATTTCTGTCCAGCCTCAAATTAAGGCTACAGCAAAGCACTGATTCTTTCCAGAACCAATCAAGGGTTTAGCATGCGTTACACGTGCCAATTTTGCACAACGGTTTCATAAACCCACAACTGTTCAGTGGTTTTTATGACTCCACCTGTCTAACACGTTTACAAGTGCCATGCAAATTCACACCTGGCACATAAATAAGTTTCTGGCTGAAAGATTATTATACGACTAGTAGTGGAGAACCCAGAAACACCACACATCCACGTCCAGCAGATGAGTTAAAGCTGAGAGATGAACAATTATTTGAATTCAAATGCACTAATGCTTGCCCTGCCGTATTATAAAGATGTAAATCCCAGTGGCGTGTACCTGTAGAGATGAATGACATGCTATTAAATGGCATCATCACAACAGTCATTCAGCAAGAGCCTGGCACAATGCACAATCTCTTTGTGATGGCTCCCTTTCCCACCCCATAACCACCAGTGAGTGTCTGCTGGAGATAGCGAATAATTACTCCAAGCTCCGGATGTACATTATGGTGCTGAGCTCGGCAGCATTGTTATAATTGATTCATTGAATTGCTCAGGTGTTGTCAGATAAATTATTTAACATGGAAATTATGCCGCTTTGAGACAAATTTCAATTACTTTCCTCCACCAGAGGGAAATGTGTTTCTTTTTTGTGTGTCTGAAACAAACCCGACATGAACAGTCTGTTCAGCTGCAGAACGACGATCCAAACACTTCAGATATCCCAAATGGATGGGTGACATTTACAGACACGCTCTCTTTATTTCTGACACTGAATGAATTTCAGTCCCTTAAAAGGCTCGATCAGGTGCCGCTGGAAATGGCAGGTTTTTTTAGTCGTATTGCATCAACAAAGGTCAACAATAATATCAACAAGCACTACTACTACTAGTATTATTCACACCAACTGTAGGCAAAAGGGTCTCACTCAGACTTAGCACTCTCTCTGGAATTATAAGGTTCGATCTGACAATTCTGTAAATTTGATATTTAAGCCACAAAGTTTAGATCCTCAATAAAGTCCATCCATTCTCTGTATGGCTTACCCTATACAGGGTCGTGGGGAGTCTGGAGTCTATCCCAGAGGACTGGGGGCACAAGGCAGGGAACACCCTGGACAGGATGCCAACCCTTTGCAAGGCACAATCGCATACACACTCACACACCCCAGACAATTTGGAAATGCCAATCAGGCTGCAATGCATGTCTTTGGACTGCTGGAGGAAACTTGAGTAGCCGGAAGAGACCTGTGAAGCCCCGAACTCCCAACCTCCCAACCCCCCAGGTGTGAGGCAACAGTGCTAACCACTAAGCCACCCTGCCCCCTCAATAAATTCAAAGCAGATAAAACTTTTCATATTTTCTTTCATATTTTTAACAATTGTTTTTTTATGTAATTGACTTATAAAAAGATAATACCAAAATCCACCTTTCTAGATGGTTCTTATAAATGAACCTTATACAGTAGATGGTTCCAGATGAAACCTAATAATTCCAAAGCCCAGATTTATCTTCAAATAGGAATCAGCAGAGGTGCCAATATTGCTAACAAGAAAATCCTAAAAAAAAAATACTAGCATATATCAGTAGACAAGTTGACTTCATGCTAACAGCATGAATGATAAACAATGCAAAGAATAAACAGAACATTCTATCCTGTGCTTTTACCAGTGAAAGACCCCACAGACCCACCCTGTTATCAACCTAGGTTTGCGAATTCACAGGTCAAAGTTCACGTAGATAAAGTCAGCTTGTAGTGAGTCACTGTACAAAGCGAAGGCGTGTCTTGTCCTTTCCCCTTCAGTGAATTGGCTTTTCCATTGGGCAAATTTTATTTGTGTTTGTTCTCAATACTGCTTTATCTGAAAAAGCAGGAAGACATAGTTTCATGTACTTTAGCTTTAGAAAGAGGTCAAAAAAGTAAACGTAGATGTTGGCACATCTGGAATCACAGTCAGGTTTGAATTGCTGGGATGAATTGCTGACAAGTGAACACCTCAACATTAACACAGAGTGAAGTCCAAAGCTTCTTGTTAAGACAAGGCTATCGAGTCAATACAACAGTGCTCCTTGTAATTCTTTGTAGAAAACCGATTTTCCATTAGTGGACTGTGGACTAGTTCAATCTTTTATTCACTTGTCCTTTTTTTTTGCTGTCTCTGTTTCACTCCATTCTTGTTATCTATCTTACAATCAAGTTTCTCTCCTCTGTGCTGAAGGTAATTAATAGTACTGGAATAAAACAGATTCCAACTGTAGCCCGAAATGACAGTTTGTCCTTCAAACCTTCTACTCCTTTATCTTGGTAATTTGCATACAGTACCATGAAGATACATCAGTTTCAAGCCAAAACACAGCGCCTCCGAGTCACCCAAGTCTTTCTGTCTCTCCAACTGATGTGAAGTAGTCGTGGGTGATGAAGAAGAGAGTGTGTTCCCCATGAGAGCCATTCAGAGGATTGCCTCAGAGAGGAGAGATAAGATTATATACAGTTTTCAAATGGCGCTCACTCAAGTAAGGGTACTGAAAGTCAAATAGTCAGCTGAGTAATTTAACATGCAAAAACTTTCTCTCGTGCAAAAAATAACCTTAATTTCTAACACACAAATGGTGACTTTAGTTTTATAAGGTTCTATCTGGGTGAAGAGCTGCTTTGAGATATGAGACATCAAAATGTAATGCACATTTACAGCTTAACATCACTGCAAAAATGACATCTTAACAAGTGATAATATCTTAAATATAGTCATATTAATCTAGTATGTTCTTTGTTATGGTTATAATAAACCATATATAAGATTATTAAACCTATTTCTAGATATATTTACATCTTACTGCACAACCAGACAAACACATTCAGTTTATTAAGCACACTGCTTGTAGCTAGCTAATGTCAGTAAATTTGAATGCTAACACTATCTTATTAAGTTAGCTCCAATATTATAGCTTCCTGCTGCACTGAAAAGTTTTGAATGTGCTGAATGTTTGTACTGAACTATTCCTGTTTTATGCACTTACTTTTTATTACTCCATATGGAACATATGTAGAACATCCCGAGTTAAATGTTACTTTTTTGTCCACCACACTGAGGCATCAAGTCTCTTCTTTTCTGTCAGTGTGTAAAGAGAATATGATATTAATTGGACTAGACTGCCTATTAATATTGTGTTCAACCTGTGTTCATCCAGGATATACTGTATATACAGTATATAATATGTACCAAAATGTACAAACTCAAAACAGNAACAGTAATATCGGTGACACTCTCAAGGATGAGCTGTTTGTGAATTCCAGCTGTGCACAATCCAAACAAGGCGAAATGGTGGTTGGAATATATGCATAATGAATGTACTCTAGCCTCTTCTGGGAGAAAAATTGTATCAAATTTGATCAGTTTATAAAAGCATATCTCAACATGTAGCGCCACAAACAGAATAATATTTCACATGAACACAGATACACTGTAAACCGTCCATCTGCTGCCACCTCCTCCCACATTTAAGTCATGTGTTTATCTGTAATAGGACAGGATTATGATAGGCCAATGGTATCTCTGCCCTCGTCACTACTCTATCTGCTGTGCTGTTTTACTTTATGAATAGGAAAAAAAAACATCTCTGAGAGCTGGAATTACAAAATGACACATATGAACTGTCATTAAATGACAAAACTATGTACAAAAATATGCAATTACTTTTATTTTAGACCAAAACAAGCCGGCAGATGTTTGCTGGAGCTTTTAGAATGCAGATGCAGGTCAAGAGCTTCAGTTAATGTTCAAAGATCAGCTTCAGTTAATCCTTAAAGATCAGAATGGAGGAAAAATGTGGTCTCAGTGACTATGACCATATGTTATTTAACATAAAATAATATATCACTGATATGGTGACTTTTTCTGGACTCACAGTTGTCAGTGCTTAGTAACAGTCTGAAAGTTTTCTGCCACTAAACACGAGTGTGTACGTTTGGTTTCTGTCATGGTAGTGCCGAATGGCACAGAACTACAATACCCATCTGCCCCTGCAGGTCACATGAGCTGGGCACACATTCCCTCATCACTCTCACCTGTATCTCCTTATGCCTTGTTAGCACCACTATTTAAGTTCCACTTTTCCTATCAAGCATCTGTTGTTGCTGTTGTTTATGCTGTGGTCTTGCTTATAGTCGTATAGTCCATGGTTTGTTTGTACTTTACACAATAAATTCTCTGCACTCGCGTCTGCCTCTGCTACCACTTCCTGATATTTGCACAGTAACATGAGAAGCAATTTTTTTTTTGTCCTATTAACTTTAAATGAGAGGAAGGAAAAAGAGGCTGGCGAGGTAACGATTGTCTATAGCGGCTATAATGTAAATCACAGGAGCTAGCTTGTCTCATGCTAGCTTGTAATGTTAAATGTAACTATCAATGAATTAAAAGGGTTTCATTTTATTTATTAATAAATTATAGATTGCAAGCATTAACAAAATAGGTGTGATGGAAAATATAAGATAAGATATAAGATGTGGATTATTGTTTTTGTGACTAGTTAATATGCTCGCAGTCTTTCTGGTAAATTCCATAGAGGATGAAAATTCAATGAATGAACGAACAAAATCAATAAATAATGATGAAAGCAGTCTAAGTCTAAATGCTTACTATTTGTAAATTATACTTTATGCGTGTGTGGCACATTGTAAATTAAGATTAAAGGTTAAATAAGAGGAAATTGTTAATCAAATTGACATTTATCTAGAGTACTGAGTTAAACAGCCTCTTTAATTAGCAAAATATAACCGTGAGTAACCATTATAGTTGGTGAACATCTAAAGGAAACCAATAGAGCTGTGGAATGATGTGAAACGTGATGACTGGGATGTTCACTGTTCAACTGCTAACTGCACTTTATAATGTGGCCAAGTTATTGAGAGTTATGAGTGCATCTCTGACTAACTCTACAATCTGTGCGAGAACTTCTCTACTGACACAATGTCTTACTATAGGCTGCATTTCTTGGCTTGATGTCACTTAAGCCTGTCTCATTGTGAAGGATCCTGAGAATACATCCATGAAATGGCCATGGGCATTGTTTCAGAGAATTCCAGGTAGTCAAAGTCAAAATCTTGTCATTTGTACCGTTGACACATGAAAAGGTGTACATTTGAAATTCTTATGGTAGCTCCTCTGACAAATACTGGGCAAACTGTATACTGACATATAACATCTACTAAACGAAATATGCAAATGCAATATCATATATCCATGGTTTTAAAAAAAATACATTCAGCATACAAAACATGTATAGAAATATGCAAGAGATGTACATGTATATGAGTGGGTAGTGTAGATACTAAATGTGCAACTTGCAAAGTGGTGTGCAAAAATGATGCCGTCATTATTGGTGTGTAGCTGGTCTGCCTTTCAATCATTCACAATCCTTTGCATGCCACCTACGTTTGAAATCCGTTTGGAAGAATGGAAGTAACAAAAGTGGTAGTCAAAATATGGTAGAAATCCTCAACATTGAGCTCCTATTAATAAGCTCCAATTATTAAGTTCCATGGATTGCTGTGCGTACCATTTTAGAATTAATTGTGAAGGAATAAAACATGAGGAAAATAATCAATGATGGGGTTTGTGATGTAGCCTGAGGTGAAGTTACTTTAACCACCCTGAAGTTGATTATTTTCAAATTAATAGCACATCCTGAAGTGTTTTTTTTTCCTACACCAACCATTTGCCAACAAATACAATATTTTAAAATGTATTAAATGATGGGGGGGCACGGTGACTTAGTGGTTAGCATGTTTGCCTTGCACCTCCAGGGATTTGATTCCCGCCTCCACCCTGTGTTTCGGGGGTTTCCTCTCCCAGTCCTAAGACCTGCATTGTAGGCTGATTGGCTGATCTCTAAATTGTGCGTAGTGTGTGAATGGGGATGTGTGTGTGATTGTGCCCTGTGATGAGTTGGCACCCCATCCAGAATGTCCCCTGCCATGTGCCCCAAGTCCCCTGGGATAGACTCCAGGCTCCCCGCAATCCTGTGTAGGATAAGCGGTACATAAACTGGATGGAAGGATGTAAATAGCTATACATTTAAACATGCTATACATGTTATAACGGCTATAAACAGTCGTTCTACACTTAGCCTCTCTCTTTATCTCAACATAAAGTTGCAGCTTTACCTATCCCATTGGAACAGAGAATAAAAACTGGAGACTCCTTCCAAAAATGCTAATTACCATATCGGTAGTCTCACACTTTTTTCACCGTTTTTCCCTGGTGCTAGTATTAGTTGTTAGTGTTAGAACGAGTGCATTCTTATAAGCCTGTAATTTGCAGCTGGAACTACTGTCAGAGCTGCTGTTATAGAAAATTATTCAACACCTTCTGCCCAATCAGAATTGAGAATTCAAAAGCACTGAGAATTCAACTGATGTGAGCTCTCTGGAATATTGTTATAATTTTATAGTAGCTTCATTTAGCATTCAAAAGATTTGTGAATTAATTTTAAACCAAGACATTAGAAGTCCTAAAATTAGGACTAGCACATCTCTTTAATCAAAGACTTTCTCCTGAGATTAATTATAATTAATACTTGTCTGACTTTTAGGGAGATATCAAAATGGACTCAAAACAATTGTTTTGTAAGAGAGAGTTTTGGGGTGTAGTGTAGCTAATTCAACTCCATTTCCTGTAGGAGTATGGAAAATTTGTATTTTACAAGATTATTGGTTAATTATTAGGTGATTAATTCTTTCCTTGAAAAGTGGAGTAGTACTGAAAAACACTTCATTTTCCTAATGGCTGTTGGTTGGAAGTGCACTTCCAAGGCTCAAGGCTGATAACAAGTCAGCTTTCTGACAATGAGGGGAAAAAATCTATACTGGGAGTTAGTATTTTCTCTATTGTGTGAAGTGAATGTGAATGAATGCGTGCCTTTGTTAGTCCAGGTTATACAAAAGGGTATATGTGTGATTTGAATTCATGTCTCTAGAGTTTACACTTTACTCATGTACATAAAAAAAGACATCCCTGGAGCATAAACAAACAGAGCAGGATGGATGGGGTTGTGTTTTGATGGATTGTAAGTCACACTGAGCTGGTGTGGATTGAAATGTTGCTTAAAGTGAAGGCAAATCCTATGCTGCACTACATCTCTTATACCTAATAAAGTGGCAACCCAGTGTATATGATAGGGATGAGACCAATGTACTGTAATTGAATTTTATTTTAGCGCTTAATGAGTGTCTGGAGTCCTCTAGAAAAAAAATGACTAAATTTAATTTATGTCATACTAAATGAAAACTAAGGTTTTCACCCTCACCCTCATTTTGGGAAACAGAACTAAATTTCTTAGAAAACATTGCTGGGCTGGTACAAACAAAATTAAAAACTAAAAACATCTCTGGAGTGTTTTACAGAATTCCCAGGCCATGCCGATCGTGCTGGCATTTCTACCTCTGGGTTTTAACCAGTGTATTCTGGAAATCATCCAGTTTAGGCCACGCCCACTCCGGGCTTCAATCAAAAAACGGACGCGGTTTTGGATATTTGGAGCTCTAAACAGATACTGACTATGGCATTGTGTTACACCCCTAGTGTATGATGTGATGCAACCCTTCATGGAAACTTGCAGACGTTTACTACCTACCATCACTACATCACTACCCCGTAGAGGTTAAACAGCAGAGCTAGACGAGACGAGTATACAGATATAATCTGAAAGAATAATAGAGAACCTCTATACATCCAGACTCAGGCCTCATTAATGTCCACTCTCAGTGCTGTTAAAAGCTGCCTGGAAAATAGCCAAAAAAAAAAAAATCTGCCAGAATATTTCATCACGAGTGCTGCATATTTCATTAAAATACACATCTCCCCTCTCATGCATAAGGATTTCAGAGCAATTGCAATTAAGCCAGTGCTTTCTGCTCATAAAGAACAGAGACAGACATTTCTGACGCTAATAAACACAGACATGGATATTCAAGCCTTAGATGAGGATGTTTAATCCACTGTGTGGTTCAACAGGTGTTGAAATGTGCAAACACACACACACACACATTAACACCTCATCTCACCTAGCACGCTTCTCAAAAATGTTCAGTTTACAAAAGATTCAACACCCTACAGTGCAAACAGACACACACACACACGCATCACGATGCACACTACTCAAGAATTATCAATGCACTCCAGGCCCCCAAGCCCTGCAATCCATGCACACACGTGCACACACACGCACACACACACCTGACCACGAAGAAGACTCAAGAATGGTTAGGTTTGAAAAATCTCACAAACATACCCACACACAAAGCTCACCATGCATAGTTTAAGAATATTTAATACACTATGGACAAAATGTGCTGCACTTTAAGCTCTCTCTCTCTCTCACACACACACACACACACACACACACACAGTCATCCGTGCACTCTGCTCAGAACTGAGGAGCGATAGCATGCAATATCAACACNCACACACACACACACACACACTCCTTCACCAGCATGCTACTCAATAATGATTGATGCACTATGTGCCCAATAACCTGCATTTCCAACACACACACACATCACTATGCATGCTACTCAAGAATGATCTATGCCTTATGAATTAACAGTCTCCAGTTGAAACACACACACACACACACACACACACACAGCTCCTGGTTTTGCAGGTGTGGCCCTCATTTCACCATGGAAACGGTCGTGTCTCCCTTCCTAGCCTCATGCTCACTGAGCTCATCATTTTGAGTGTGTTTCCAGCATTTCCTATCTACCTGGCAGCTCTGAGAGGCGGCCATGGTGTGCGCTACTGAAGTGTTTCAATAACCGGAGTGAAGAAAGGAAGAAAAAAAGAGGAAAAAAAACACACAGCTGTCTTGTTAGCATTTTGAAAGTGATCTAATTAGCAGATTTCCATAATGCATGGCAGCGGCCTCTGTTTGGAAATGGCTGCGCTGTTATTGTGTCTCATAGCCATTTGTTGTTTTGTTTTGTACTACGGCTGTTTGCTTATTTATGAGACGTTTTCAATTTGCTTCAGCTTCTCATATTGAAAAGCGTGTTCCTGGATTAAGTCATTACAATAAGGAGAAAAGGCCCAAGAGTGTAACTAATCACATCGTCTTTAATCCCATTTTCAATGTTTATGCACAGGCAGAGAAATCAATATACATTTGATTAACGTGAAGATCTAACAGTGGGATAAATCATTAATAAACTGTTAATACAACGTCTGTTACGGCATATAAACATGTTACAAATAAGGAATGAAACATAAGATGTGCTGCCATAAGAAACTAATCACTGACAGTTGATTATTTTCCAAAAACTTTTCCAAGTACTTTATTCCACTTCTACCACAGTTATTCGACAACACTAACAACTTTTTTGTTTATTAAAGAATCGTGTTTGTTTATTTAAGAGGACGTGGATCGTCCACGTTATAGTAGCTATAAACAGTTGTTCCCTCACCAGACTAACATTCTCTCTCTCTCTCTCTCTCTCTCTCTCTTTCTCTCTCTCCCTGAAAGTTAATAAGACAAAAATCAATGTGGCTAATGTGGCCTGTCAATCTTAGTGAAGGAGGCGTGGCTTTGATGTAGTCAATCGCAGTGAAGGAGGTATGCATTTATTTTCAAAATCATCACGTGCAAATTGTTTTGTCAAATAACCACATCATGCACACCCTTAATACGGGTAATTTTAACCCAATTTTAAACATACACAGGAAAGACGGATGAGCTCAAAGAGATCGAGAAGCCACAATAGAAGCTTGTATGGAGAGACTTAATTTGGCATTCAGCCAAGCTGATTAAAGTATAGGGTGGGTGACAAAATAAGAGTATAGGATATCTATTTAAAGAGCAAAACTATTCTCTCCCTTATTGTACCTGTCCTCCTGTCCTCTAAATTACATAGGAAAGACATTCTGCTCTTGCTAAGAGAAAATTAAAGGCTGTTTAACCTTAAACCCTATACAACACTGTATAAGAGCGCACTGTAAACGACAAAAGTGCTAGTAGTGAAGTGATTTCTGGACTGTGTAAATGTGTTTCATAAAGATGACAAATATTAGAGATTTCGGGGCAATGCTCTGGGAATGGTTTTGTGTTTTGTTTAGTTTGTGTAGTTCGCTCACTTGAAATGAACTAAATCTAGTAAACGGTGTGCTAAAAGCTGTAGCTATGCAAGGATACTGTATATATGTCAAATAAAAGAATGTATGAACTTGCAATTTACTTCCAAAATGTAAAATTATTCATTTGCATTGTTTCAACTGGCATGGCTGACATGAAGGCATCGGCTGTTACTCAGCTGTAATTTATACCACGGCACTGTTGAATGCTTTATTTTGTTGATTGATTTCCTATAACAGCACGGCTCAGACAGTAGTCTGGCTGCAAGGTAAATCGTAGGTTCCTACTAATGTGTTCATTCTAATACAGTATTGCTTCTATAGTAAAAACCTGCACAGAGAGTAGTATGGGAGACTCTTGACATTAACAGACTAATACGTGTAATTGCTGTGTAATTGAGGTGTTCTCTGAGGAGATGTTTTTATTTAGCATTCTAAGTCTTCAGGATGCAGGCATTACCGCATGTCTACGGTGACATTTTGGATAGCGTCAACATTCACACCCTCATCAGGGAGTTGAGCAGCACAACTCCTGAGCAAGTCCAAATTTACAGATCAACAGGCTGCATAAAATGTAGGCCTACGAGGATTTTTAAAACTGTAGTCACCTTGTGGAATTTGTATATTATCTGTAATTAGACAGCTCATGAAATTGCTGTAAATGAATTTTTTATATATAATGACTCCTAGGGCTGTTTTGTTTTCTCTTTTTTTTTGGATTCCAATAATTGCATTCATTATACAATCCACTGTGGTTTTAGCCCTCATTCTGTTTCATCCAAAATTATTGTAAGTATTTGTTTTATTGGCTAAAAAATGTTATGCAATGACCTGAACAAAGTTATGTTACCCCCAAGTTAAAAAGCCTACCCACGTCCCTAATAAATGCATGTTTGTCAGTGTGATTTTATGCAAATTATCTCTTGGTGAGTGGGAAAAACTTGTGTAGCATCATCCAACAGATCCATATCAGATGTCTGTTAAACCTATCAGGATGTCTCTTGTTAGCTAGTAACTGCAGCCTTTTTTTTTTTGCTATTGTATGAATGATTACATGCAGAAAAACCTAGCAAGGTATTGAAGAAAATAAGTAGACAGGAGTGGAGGCTGTATGGCTTCAAGGATTCAGCAGAACATCGGTCATCATTAGAGAAGCAACTAATGATGTTTGGATTTGTTTCCAATTTGCCGAATCCTGAAAAACAAGCAAAGCTAAGCAGGTAGACTTTGCTCAGCTCAGCTTGAGAGCCAGAGAGCTGCTGTCATCACCTTTCCATTAGGGGCTATCAGCCATACAAAGGAAGTAGATGACCCTTAGCTTGGCTGTTTGCTAAGTCTTGTTCAAGGCAAACATTTCTCAGGAAATTAATACTGCATGGTCCTGAACTCCACTTCCTTCATTTGCATTGGTGTGAATGACACCGACTGGTCCATTGTGAGGAGTTATGAACTCTCACACAGCAGATCTTCCAGTTTAAATATGGGATCAAGAAGGTAATATATTCAACACACCACCCACATGGCACTAAGGTAGACATGGGAGGAATATTTAATGCCTTTAAGCCCTTGATAGGGGTGTAATGCAATGCCACTATGTGTATCTGTGGGTGTGGCCTAAATCTGATTTTCTTGAATCTGTTTTTTTTGAATAAAAAAACATCAGCTACATCTCAACCTTAGCTACATCACTCCAGCTCATAATTGGTCTCCAGAACTAGAAACGGTGCTGTTTTCAATCCTGTTTAATTAGTCAGTATATTTGTTTGTATCTGCCTGCAATATTTTTTGTTCTGAACTTGGTTGGTTCTACTTTTGAAAATATAAACATACTAGTAGCATAATTTACTAATAACCACGACCCTGACCAGGCAGTTACTAAGGATGAATGAATAAATGCTGTAAATGCATGTTAATGAAAGTGATCTTGTGCCTCAAGCTTTTTTTGTGGCGTCCTCTGGGATGCCAGTCCCTTGTTGCCCTCGAGTCTCAACCAGATGGCATGTGAACTTTTACGGCAAGCCAAAAAAACAGTGCGTATCTGTATATGTTCATTTATGTGTTTAGATTTGGTAATATCCCTAATACACACACACACACACACACACACACACACACACACACACACATATATACTGTATATAAAACAGTGTTATTTAAAAGCCTCAAATCAATGAATCGTTTAGTTTATCTTTCTAGCCATGATTCTCTTCTGAAGCCCAGCCATTCTGTACACACTGTTTCAAGAGAAAGTGGCACCTTCACATGAATTCTTATTAGCAGACTAAAAATAGCATGCCAGTGAGGAGTCTGTGCTTGAGCTAGCAGTCTAAAACCCACAGAGAGGAGTGAGTGAGACAGAGAGTGAGAATAGACAGAGAGAGCGAGAGAGAGAGAGCACTCACTTAAGATATTTAAGATATGTAGGTAAAAGAAGAATTTATTTCATATGTCAAGGATTTTATAATAATTGCTGGTTTTCACTGCTAGATTTTACAGAAACACTCACTAATCCATAGATTCTGAGCTATTCAATAGGACAATATTACTTCATTCCATGAACGCAGGTGATCTTTAGAATTATTTGAGCAATTAGTCCAATCACTATTTCAGGATTAGGACTGGACAAACAGCAGCACTAATAAGGGAGAATGACCAGAACCTTTGCACAGGAGTCATAGTATTAAATTAATTAAAAATTGCAATTACATTTCTGCAAAACCTCACATGGGATTTAACACTACTCTGCTCACCACATGTCCGTGTGGATGCATTTGATTCATTGCAACTAATCATGGCTAGACCATCCTTATTTCTTGCTCTCCCACAGCACCAAAACACTCTTGTACTCAAAGACATAGGAAACCTACTTAATACTTCGTGCATAAACCATGTGCAAGTAACTCAGATTATGTACGAGTCATTCATATTTGACTGATATCTTCTTCTTCTTTCGGCTTTTCCCTTCAGGGGTC
>CM074950.1:23104281-23121778 GCA_037577455.1 Pangasius macronema
CTCTGATGTACTCGTTCCTAATCCTGTCCAACCTCGTCACTCCCAAAGAGAACCTCAACATCTTCAGCTCTGCTACTAATTAAGTAAACTTCTTAATATTGAAATATAATTTCAGTTGTGCCTTTAAGTCCTTGTAACTATTAAAAATTAAACTTTGTTTTTGCGCGTAAATGAGTAACCGGTCTGAGGGGTTTGTTTTTTCATAGAATGATCAAATACTCTAGTAATAATAGCAGTAATTTACTTTTCGTCTATAATTTGAGTAACAGTTTATAACTTCAAAGTGACCTCATCAGTCGCTGTCACTGAAAATAAGAATGAGAAAACTTCTTTTTCTTCTTCTCATTATCTTCAGAAAATTTTGATGATGCGATTTTTTTTTGTTGTTGAACATGTGACAAATATTCCAGATATTTCATAGGAGTGAATGCACTGAATTTAGGTAACAGGGTTAAATGGAACTACAGTAAGTATGTGTTTCAATACCTATACTGGAGGACTAACGGAAAAGCATGAGATGTAAGATGCATTCACACATTAATGCAAAAACAATACGAGTATTAAATATTTTTAATTATTAATGATTATTTCCAGGTAAGGTGGAATTATAGTGTGCTGTTTTCTAATATATCTATCTGAAACATGCACAAAGGCTGTTATGATGGAAACCATACCTAGTAATAGTGGCCCGATTGTGGAATCAGCAAATAATTTTTCATAAACTTTCAAAAAAAAAAAAAAAAGTAGCATTAAAATGTATAACTGAGTAACTCTGATTAGTGTTGAAATTGAGTTATCATGAGCCTGGTCCTTGAAGTTGTTGTTATCACCGAGCTCGCTACACTGCACGCCACCCATCACAGTGATCCATTATGGGCCGTGTGCTAATTAGCACTGTCTGCGTCTGCGCCGCATTTCTATGCTCGCTTCCTCTCCGGCGCGAGGTCATAAATCTAACTTTCACGCCACGGAGGAGCAAAACCGCCTCCTTTTTGTACACATCTATCAGCTAGCAGCCAGACATGCTGTCACATGGTTCCTTTTGTGTCGAAAATGGCGTCATCCTGCCAGATGTTCAGGGGAACGGTTGCTGTATGACAGAGTTTTGTGTCATTGGAGAGAATGAGGTGAAGTCAGAGGTAAAACCAAGGAGTTGGGATGAGTAATGAGTCAGTATACGGAGTTCCTGATTGGGTCAGTGGGTCAAAAA
The DNA here is from genome assembly GCA_037577455.1 of Pangasius macronema. Classification (NCBI taxonomy): domain Eukaryota; kingdom Metazoa; phylum Chordata; class Actinopteri; order Siluriformes; family Pangasiidae; genus Pangasius; species Pangasius macronema. Next base: position 23,105,492 of record CM074950.1, read on the forward strand.
AAGGACCATTTATATCTTTTAAACCCTCCCATTCTGTTCATTACTTAACAATGTCCTTTTAACCCTAATATTTTGCTGCAATATCACTGAAAAACTCATTTTTCTTCGTCTTTATAGATTCTGTATTTATCCCAGTTGTTAAGAATATTAAGAGTATTTATGCAAATGTATACACGAAATCCCTGTGCATGCTCGGAGATCCTACTGATGGCAGGTGTGTATGCACAGGTGTGGAAGAAAGCTGTTTTATTTCATTTTTATTTTATTTTATTTTATTTAGTTACAAGAAAATTTTAGCATGTTTGTTTCATAGTGTGAGTCTCAGGTGAAAATAACCTGAAAATAATATATGCAATATAAATATGAAAAAAACAAATTAAAAAACAATATTATGTATTTGATAAAGTTAGGAATATGGTTAAAAAAGCAGATTTAATGGGATAATTGTTTTCATTTTTTTTAAACCTAGTTTCTGGGTTGAGTTTTTGGGGGTTTCGGACTTTTGGAGTTAATCTTATAATCTTATAATTATATTAAAGAATTGCTGAATAGAATTGTTCATTTACTGCTATTCTATCAGTTAACAATGTCCTTTGAGCGAAATGTTTAAAACATGTTTAGCAAATATTCATTTGTGCTTTTGAGGCTCGTTACTTCCTCTTGCATTCATTTTTGGCTTTTTGTGATGTGAGATTTCGGTGAGATTCTTTCTTACTTATTGTCCAAGTAGTATGGTATTAAAGTAAAATAAAAGCCAGTACATTAAACATTAAATTGCTTTAAATTTATTTGTAGCCATATCAAACAGAAGGTGTGAAAAAAGGAGGTTTTCTCAGTTAACTACAGCGACTCAAAAAAGAAAAAAAACATCTTTACAAGGTCACTTTCTTTTAATATGATTCATAACAGTAGCATTCATTATTCTCTTCTGAGATGAGATGACACATGATTCTGAATTATGCTTCAGAATGGAAGTTATTTACTACCGGGAACTGTGGAATTATCATCATCATCATCATCATCATCACCATCATCATCATTATGGGTATGTTTTAATCTGTGCTATCTGGGATAATAAATAAAGAAATAAATACATAGCCTTGCTCTTTCTCAAGAAAACAGCAATCATTATTAGAGCAGAGCAGACGACTGGGAATGGTGGATTGATTGCTGCCAGGAATCAATCTACAGTATGTGGGGTGAGAACAGAAGATTAAAAAAAGAAGAAATTCAAGCCATCATTAAAAAAAAAAGCAGACAAAGACGGGAGTGAAATGTAAGCAGGCATATTTGTACTGTCAATCTGACATTCCAAGCACTTTGTAAGATGTCCATCATTATTGTTTATGCATCTCCTCTACAGAAAAAAAAAACTTACTCCATGCTTAAGATTCATCTCCATTTTGTCTACACAAACTTGTTAAGCATTTTGGCTCACTCTGTTTCCTCCTGATAGGGAACTGCTTAGTGAATTGGCACACATGCTCCTGTCAGAACAGTGAGAGCCGATCTCATGGAACAAAAACTCTCTGGAGAACATGACGCATGCCGGGGAGATACACAGCTCCTTTGTGTTCAACATTTCTGCTGAGAACCTAAAACCCTGTCGTTAAACCTTTGGGATTTCTCTTCTTCAGGCTCGTAGCTGCAGCCTGGCTGTGCGCTTTGCTGGCAAAACTTCTGCCGCATTCACGTGCGATCATTTCTCATTCAAGCCGTGTTGCACTTGGTAATGGGGCCAGTCATGTGTGGTCAAACGGTGGCATTAATAAGTCTCCGCTCCACTACGCTCTGCGGCCGTGCGATTACCTGTCACACTTCATTTATCTATTGTAAAAACATTCCATGACTCTTTCCTGCTCCCCCGTTTAAGAGTGATCACACACACACACACACACACACACACACACACACACAACCTTGTGCTGTTCAAGCCCCTGCGATTATATACATACATCATACTCCACTGGCACAGAGATATTTCTCAGAAAATCCTTTAGAGAGTGTGGAGGAAATAAAAACACCAAGCAAACCTGGTTTTATATATATATATATATATATATATATATATATATATATATATATAGACACACACACACACACACACACAAGCTTTCAGATGCTTGCTTTTAATTACTTTATATAATGCTTAGCTATTTAGCAGCGCTAGCTAGCTTTTTAAAGAAAATAGCTAGATGCTACCTTTACAGAAACATCACATTTCACATATAGCTTGTACATGTGATCACATGTGAAAAACAATTACTTGTGTGAGAAAATCAAATCTGAAAAATGAATCTTTATGCACTCCATGTGCATAGAGAAATGACACATGGAGAAAAATGAAACGACATGCAATCTAAAATCTAAATCTCACACGCGGGAAAATAAAATCACATGTCCTATGTGTGAAGAGATGAACAAGTGAAAATAAGTGAACACCACGTGTAAAAATCACGTATTAAACTATACATGAGTAATATACTGTATATACAGTACTGTGCTAAAGTCTTAGGCACATGAAATGAAATGCCGTAGAGTAAAGATGCCTTCAGAAATAATGAAACGAAATGTTTCTACATTTAAATAAATACTATAAAAAGCAGTAAACAGCAATAAATGAAACAAGGGAAATATTTGGTGTGATAACTCCAATTTTTAGTCTCAGGTGCAAGGAAGTTAACTGGTAAGCCAGAGTTCTTCTGAAAACTGATAATGAAAGCTACAAAACCCAGCAACCTTCATGATGTTTTTTTGTCTGAAAAGTGTCTTGTGTAATCTGCTGCTTTCTTTACTGACATGCAAACATTTTTCTGTAACATTTAATTTTGTGCTGGAAAACTAATGCTTGGAAATCTAAAGTGTTTTTGTACTGAATCAATAATGTAGAAGCCATCAACAATCAATAATGTAGAAGTTTTTACTAAAAAAAAAAAAATAGGGTGCCTAAGACATTTGCACAGTACTGTATGTATATTACACATGAAAAATAAAAACACATGCATTACAGGGGAAAAAATGGAAGAAAGAACAAGTGAAGTAATTGTAATTTCTTGCGAATTTTATATGTGAAGTCCATGTAACATTTCTGTAAAGGTAGCTACTTGAAGGTTCTGTGCTAATGACCAGAATGCTGTGAGTTCAAATCCCAGGACTGTTGAGGTGCTGGAGTACCTTAACCCTTGCAACTCTTGTAAGGCACCATAAGTACATCGAGTGACTGATTTTTTATTTTTTTTCTCTGAAAGAGCATGGATTTATATCTCACGTATCCTTGTAATTTCATGTAATTAACAAAAGAGCATTGTGGAGGGTAGGGGACGTGTAGAAGTGTGCCCGTGGTCATTAGGAGCTGTTGTACAAAAGCAAGGTTTTTTTTTTCTTTTTGCAGGGAAAGTAGTAGTGAGGAAAGCTCACACTCTCTAGAGAGAGAGAGAGAGAGAGAAAGAGAGAGAGAGAGAGAGAGAGAGCAAGCCAGGCCCTGTGTGCATTAAAAATTTCCTTTTTTTTTTGCACACACAAGGTCTAATATTTTATTGAGTAGGCTGATATCACAGATGAGCTCCTGCATCTTTATTTGTTAGGCTCAAAAGGGCCAATCATTATCTTTTAATTACCATGGCCCAGCACTGAGAGCCACTATAGGCAGATAATTAATCATGCATAATGGCAAAGCATGAGACAGAAATACGAAAGGGGGGGTTGGGGGTTCTGGGTAAGCCGAGTACATCGAGCTAATAGCAAAGCGTCAGAGTTACATTATTTGCAGATGAACCAACTCCAAATAATGAATTATTACAAGGAAAGCAGTGGCACAGAGAGAGATACAGGCCTGATATTTATGTATTCCATATCTGTCGACATGGGCGATATTTAATTCTTAAGTCTGGGCGAAGGCAAGAAAAAAATCTGCACAAAAATCAAGAGTCTTTTTGTACCTGCAACAGCGCAACAGCAACGATGTCCTCCCTTAGTTCAGGACTAAACAGCATCCACCAGGCACACAATCAAAATCAATTAACTGTTTTATCCAAATCTACTTGAATGGACCATTCAGTGTTCAGTACTGCAATGTCCGAGAGTCTCTCCTGGCTCATGGTGTTTCTCGTGTAGGTTTTCAATCTGCACAAGCAAGAAAAATTTCTTTCGCATGATGTGCTGTTCATTGCCACCGTCAGGAATAACTTAGAGAGGTTGACCACTAGACTGTGGCCTAGCTTTGACTCTTTGAACAATGCCAATCATTGATCGAAACTCGCTTCTTCTGGTGACATAGTGCTGAAAGTGACAGTTTTGCATTTGTGTCCTCTTCCGGAAATCCATAGCGAAAACAAATATATGTCAGGTCCCCTTCGGTGCGAGTACTAGAGCTGAGAATGTTGTTAAGCGCAGTCAAAGCGTCGGTGTCATTTTCCTGAAACCACTCACATATGTCATTAATAGTTTTGTCCAGTACACTGAAATGCATTTCCTTGTAATATTCCTGGGATGGTTCCTGCATTCAGCCCAGGCTCTGTCGCTTTGCTTGTTCTCCTCTATGGACATTGAGGGTCATGGTAGTTGTTCTTATCGCACAACTCGCCTGTGAACCAAAACTGCTGAAAGTGGTGTCATTGCTAAGAGAGCAGAGATCATGCTTTTCACAGTAGCACAATGCAAAGTGGATGATTGTAGCACTTTGGACAGTACATTGCACTGTATGAGAACTCGTCACCTCAAAATGCAAAGGAACAAAAGTCAAAATCAGTGACTGATGTCAGCAGGCTATCTGCCTGTCCCCCGACTCGCACATCATTTTCTGAAATTTCACTTAGAGTGTCAAAGATAGTCTCAAAGTTAGAAAGTATGGCCTTGAGAGCCTCTGCGAGGCAGCTCCTTTTTGGGTTGCTAAGAGTCGCTGCTCTGTTCTCGCAAAGGCTCAAAAACAGCACGTCGTTTGGCTGAACCCTCGATGAAGTTATAGAGTGATTGAACATTGGCCAGCATGTGTCTCACAGCAGTAGACATCCACAATGCAGAGGTTGACGATATGCAAGTGACAATGGGCATACAGCGCCAGTGGATTTTCACTTAAAATGCGTGTGGCTTCACCACAGTAGGTTCCTCGCATACTCGCCACACCATCGTAACATTTTGCTGTCATGTTCCAGATCTCAAGATTAAGGCTTGTCAGTACAAAAGGAGGGCCAAAGATTCACCATCTGTTTTGTCAGTCGCATAAAATCCAATGAATGATTCATGCACAAGGTCTCTGTTGACATATCTTCAAACCACTGGAACTTGTTCATGCCTACTTATGTCTTGCGTTTCATCTGCAGTAAGGGCTAAAATTCTGGCTTCATGCTTCGTGATTCTCTGTATGATGTCACTTTTATCCTGACTGGCCATTATGGTGATCAACTCATTCTGGTGCTTGCTATGAACATAATTAAATGACCTCTTTCTCTTTTTGAATAGTCAGGCAATTCATTTTCTATCAGTTTTTTTTTTTAGTTTTCTATCCTTAAATCCATCAACTGTAGGGAATTTCCTCGATTTTCTGATTTCATCGTGACCATGAAGAGCAATACAGGAGTGACAACAGAAGAGCAAAGTCTCACATATTTTTTTTTTTCAGATATTCTCTGTTCTCATCCACTCTCTTTGCATGTTCACGGCTGATTTGAGTGGCATTTCTTAACCACTCAGTGAGTTTCTTTTTTAACCCTGCAGAAATGTGCACACTGCTTGTCTGATGTTCATTGAATTTTTTTCTGTGGCTTTTTTTTCCAGTTGCCAAATCCAGTCACTTGGAATGTATCTGTCTTGGATTCGTTGCCACCAAATGCATTGCAGATGAAACAAAAACCCTGACCAATGGTGGAACTATACTCGAGCCAGTCGTAAATTGCATGCCATTCTTTCCTGAACTTTCTGCCATCCATTACTGGAAATGAAATCACTGGCTGATATGGCTCAATTTCAATAAAGTTTGCATATATTTTTGGTCTGTGAACTGGATCTCGCTCAGGAGGCATGTTGTCTGTGGAAGCTTGGCTAACCTTTCCAAATTGCAGCGGAGCTGACATCCGCGCTGGGGTGGGATTCTCATTTTCTGAATGAGTGACATTTGTCTGCTCAATTACCTGTCCTCATTCAGTAATATCTGTTTTTGTTTTCTTTGAGAAGTAATTATCCAGCCTGTTGGGTCTCTTAGCCATTTTGTCCGATCATTAATTTTCCCTAAGGTTCATACCAACAACGGTAAACTAATGTGGAAAATAAAAATGTAACCTATTGCCTATTTTGTTCTGCTGCCCCTTATCAACATGGAGATAAATACATATTGTTAAACAGTATTTCAACGTGATCTGAAGTTCCATGACTACACTAATTGATGGCAATATTTATGGAGCGGATATCTGCCTGAAATAAACTGGAAACTCTGAATTTTCCAATCCAAAACCTCCTTACTTTCCACATTAGAGTCTTCATCAGAAATAAAATGAATATCAACTGTAAGCTGTCTACAAAAAAAAAATGGAATTAAAGAGCTGTTTGTTTAGTGCTTAAATTATTTGTATAGTGGATGTGATAATTCGTTATTAATAGCCAGGAAAATTACATGAAATAGCAGTTTGATCAAACAGCCTTGCAGAAAAAGAATGAACATTTTAATGATCAAAGTATCAGCCAGTATTTAGCTATTCAAATTTACAAACAGAAACTCAAATGACTGCTTACAAAAGCATAAATCATGCTGTTATTTCTTGTTCTTACTTTCACTGAGTGCCACCATGTTGAAGTGATGTCACTGAATCACAACTCAGAGAAGTCGGTGCTTTCAAAAAGCACTCAAAGAGCCGTTCTAATGTATCTTTCCTACTGGGATGTCAGAAATTCCCCAGTTCCCATTTGGTCACTAAAGTAGCAGTAGCTTGTTTCATCTCTATGTAAAGAGAGCAATGCAGCGGCACTTTAGCAATGCTGCTCTTGCTAATACTACCATCGATGTCATCGCACTCATCATCTCATACATCGCTAACTAGCTGAGGTGAGTCTCTTCTGTAATGCTGCATTGCATTAGTCCAGCGTTTGTTGTCTCCACTAATTCCACATTGGATTTGTCTTTAATATGATGATGAACATCACTGCAAAATACTGATTGAGAAAAAAAGCTTTTTTTTTTTGGAACTCACAGCAAAAACATGACCGTTGTCCCTTATGTTTGAAATGTTGAGATTTTTCTTCTATTAAATGCCATTGTGCTAGCAATGTCCCACTGTGATGTCAGAGCAACACACAATTGCTAACTTCTAACAGGAACAAAAGTATACCACCAACTTACAAATTAGCACCAGAATCAGTTTCAAAATAAACATATTTAATGCGTTTCAAGATGGAGATAGTCTCTAACCCTCAACCACTCAGCTTTGGATTTGAATAACAGTGTGTGCCAAACTAAATGCCAATTTCAACATGCAGTTTGTTTGATGCTCATTGGTGTGGAAAGGAACCACAATTCAAATTATGTTGTTGAGTTCTTCTATTCGTAGGGCATGTGCAGTCTTATATCCAGTTTAACAATTCTACAGTGGCGACGAGAACCTCTCAGAATTAAAGATGACTTATCTCCACAGCACCTCTCGCCACAAAGCCGGTGTTATTGTTTCCCTCTCGTTGTAAACAGCGCTAATCACAGTGCGCATAGGGAGCGGAGGAAGTGAAATAGCCTCGGGTTGGCACGGACCAGTCGGAGGTGCTCCGGAGCGGAACGCTTTAATGAAGACTGGCCTGCTCCACCCCTACTGAATCACAATAAAAGCCGAAAGAACAATTCAGTGGACACTTTTCATCTTAGTTTGCTTTTATGCTTTGCATTCAGGCCTGTGCTATATGACACCCTGGGCTGTGTTTTACAATTCATATTAGTTTATATTACTTTTCCATAGCAGTCATGACCTGCCTATAAAACATGGGCTAAATAATGAGCCTGAAGTAAAAACGAGGGCAATAACCATTTAGTAAATGTTTAAACAGATGAAATCGGCTATATAAAAATCTCAAAGCTCAAAATAGTGACGCAGCAGTGCATTTGTCGTGTCAGGTCGCATTAGAGCTAAAAACAATCTTATTGCAAATGAGTGAGAAAAAGTGCACAGTAATGCAATATTCCTAGAGCAGGGGTTGCTAAATATTTTACAGTGGCTTAAAAAACAGCTCTTATAATTAATATACAGTAAGTATAATTAGCTATTCAAGCATTATGTCAGCAGATTTTGAAGCAAGTGTACAGTTTTATTAGACAAACCATAGGGTAATGATCAGAATCAGTAGGCAAGCAAAGGGTCAAGCTAGTGATGTTATGCTAGGTACTCGAGATTCGAGGTGTGCATTGCAAATGTAGGACTCTTTCAGGTGAAGCCTAAAACTGATGCTTGTGTTGTTTTCCTGTAAAGACGTCCCCCAAGCTGGGAATGGCTCCTGGTTTGGCGAGTTGTTTTGAGCAGTCTATACTCAGACCCCATACAACCATACTCAATCTCAAAGCCCCATTCACTTCCTGTTTAAAGGAGCACTTCCACTGTCCAGTTGAAGTATGCTAATTTTTTGTACATCCTGATTCCAATGAGCTCTAGCAACATATAGAACGATATCTCTGCCTACATGTCATTATATCACTGTCTGAAGGTTTCATGTAACCACAATATGTCACATGGAAATGTGTGTTTAGAGCTGGAAATATACTCAAAAACTATGAAATGCCATTTCAGGCCAATATTAAATACAAACAGTAAATATGACAATCTCAATTAATTATTAGTATTTTTCCTTTCAAGTTTTTATGGATAAAATTATGAACAACACTTACTGTTTATGATTATTTAGGCTTACAAGAAAGTATATACTATATGGCCAAAATTATGTGGACACGTGACCATCACATCCATATGTGGTTCTTCGCCAAACTCCCACCACCATGTTGAAATCACACAGCTGTATAGAATGTTTTTTTTGGCAGTAGCATTAAAAAAAAAATTCTTCACTGGAACTAAGAGGCCCAAATCTGTTCCAGCATGACAGTGACCCTGTGAACAATGTGGACTGCACCCCAGGCCTCCTCGCCCAACATCAACTGACCTGACTAATGCTCTTGTGGCTGAATGAGCACAAATCCCCACATCCACACTCCAAAATCTGGTGGAAAGCCTTTCCAGAAGAGTGGAGGTTATTATAGCAGCAAAGGGGAACCAGCATTGGAATGGCATATCGAAAATGCACATATGGGTGTGATGGTCAGGTGTCCACATACTTTTCTCCAATACACCGAAGTTTATATTGAAGTGCTGACAGTATCGTCCACCTCTTCATTTTCTGCTCAGTTTATTCCATTAATTCATTTAGCGAATAACCTTTTGTAATGCCTAGCTCAGTTAATTGTTTAAGCATAAAAATTGACATTGTTAGCACAAACACAATCCTTGATTTAGGTATATAGATGACACGCATCTGCAAGTTTTCTTTCTTAACTGCACAATTTGCAAGAACGGTCAAATATGCAGTTTCATAATTTGCTACTTGAAATAACCCTATTATTTCAATATTTAAATAATGATTATTCAGCGCTGCTCACATAATTAAAGTGTGTAGGCTATATTGTACGCCCTCCGCAATGCTGATGACTACCATATACTAATTTGACCCTTATTTTACATGCAGTAATAAGATTGAGCTAAATCAGTGGGTGCTAATTCATGTGCTATGATTCATGTGGTGCAGATACAACAGCCACAAATTAGGTTTTAATTGGAACACTCTACTATGTAAGCCAACAATAGTAAAATATTCCATTTTAAAAGAAAGTGAGAAAACCTATTTTTAATATAGTCATCTTTATTAAGAAAATAAATCACTGTCTGATCTTATAATCTATCTGCGTGCTAATCCCAGGCAGTAAATCCTGCAATCCACTATTTTTTTTTATTTTTTTTTTTATATAAACCTTCAAAAAGCTGGAAACGTTGTATGTTAGGACATTATTTATATATGTGGTAAAATATGATTTTTTTGAACTAACCATTTGCCCTCATGGTGAACTAAACCCTGAAGTCTATCCACAGCCACTAGCTCAGAATCCATTTTTGAAGATATTGCATTTCATGAAGCATGTGCCACGTTTACAGATAGTCGCTCTGTCCCATGCTTAGCAAAGCTTGTTTTATTGATCGCTTGGTCTTTCCATACAAAATGCACACTTCTACCCTTAGGACAAGAAAATGGGGGGAATGTTCGCTCTTTGTTCTGGCAGAAGGAGACGTTTCTTTTTAGAAAACATCAATGCTGTGAGCCAGGGGCTAGCATGTGCCTCTGATACTCTCACACTCTGATAATCTAGTGCCTTTTGGTGTTACGTCAGGTCTGTAGCTGTTTAGTTGTTGAAGACGGAAAATAATGAATCTCAGGTGGCTGATCACGTTAAGGGTCATGAAAGAAATCACAACAGACATGATGTAGATCCATTTTTATACCATAGCATTGTTAAATTCTCAATTCTCTTTAGTTAGAAGGTTGATTAATGTTTTAATTTTACAGCAACTCTGACAGCTCTGGCTGTAATTCAGATGATTGTTTTACTATGTTATAGTAACGACTCATTCACAGGGACTTGTATGGCAGTTGATCTACATAATCTATGGCAGATTTAAAAAAAAAAAAATTTAAAGAAAAAAAAGCAATCATCGATATGTGGAAGCTTTCAGTAATGAGATGTTTATTTAACATTTATGGAAGGAGTCTCCAGTGTCAGTCACAAGAAATTCTTCAGGACAGATGACTTTGCACGTTCTGGTTTCTCTGTAACAGAACAAACTGTGTTGCTTTGTGCTTTTAACGTGACGAGAGAGAAAAAAAATAAATAAAGAAGCTGGTGCTGTTTATAGCCACTGTAATGAAAGTGATAACTTGCTTCGTGGACGTTCCACAATATTAAATGTAACTATAAATGGTTAAAAAGCATGACGTACCATTTATTAATAACTAAAAAAGTTGTAATCATTGGAAAATTGTTGTGGTATAAGTGGAGAAAAACGCTGACGGCGTTACACCACTCTGTCACTGATTATTCATCTGTAACAGCATGCTCCATCGTGCACTGTTATGAATAGTTAATTATGACTAAACACTCTACTCCAATGTCATATCTAGACCCAAAATAAAGGTCAATATCCAGCTCTACATACAAGACAAACATACAGAGCCATATTGAGACCCAAAGAAAATATCCAAATTGAGCTGGAAAGACAAGCATAACCTGGTCTAGAACTGGACTTTGACTTACTGAAGTGGTTAAAGTCTGCTGTTTCCTTTTTATTAACCCCAGTACACTTGCCAGATGTTAAATTTTAGCAAATCATGAGACAAACACAAGTGGAAGGGAAATAAAGGCTTCCCTGAAGCTGTCGCCATTAAACTTTAAGCGATCGTCCGAGCCACAGGGATGGCTGCTAGCAATAGAAAGGGTATATAAAGAGAAATAATTGTTTTGACAGCTGGAATACAAACCATGCTGCTGCGTGTCTCTATAGAGCATACAGTGGATTTGAGCATATGTCAAAATGGAAGACTGTGTAAAGCTGATCACAATAGGAGACGAGATTTTAATGACATCATTTTATTATTTAAAGCATGTTCATAATATCTGACTGGCACAATTAATCCATTTGTGGAAAAAAAAAAACACATCAATTTATTTGGCACTGAACATGTTCCAAGTATCAAGAACCATTGTTAAAAGAAAAAAAAAAAGCCCAGCATATAAGATTCATAATAGATTCCCCCTCACAGTATCACAGTTGACTGTGTAACCATTAAAACCATTTCTTACCATAATACTGTAAGGACAAAGAGAAACCTGGGTGTGTCCTGTGAACCACTTTCAATTTGTACAAGCTTAAGTGGAATTCAAACAAATTTCTCCCCCAAGTCATTGAGCTTGCAGAAACAGCTACATGCTGACAGGTACATGTTGGTTCATGGGCAGGCCTTAATTAGTCTGAGCTGGTGCACTGGTGGAGGAGACAAGGGAAAGAAAGAGAGACTGACTATCCTGGATACACTGATGGCAGCTTCCTTGCTGGTTCTGCTCTTAAGCTCTTCACTTTCCATTAGGTGTGAGGTGGAACATGAGGCAAAGCTCTGCATGCAGAGTGGAGGGAGCTGGTGTCAGTGGTGGAGCTGGAAGCTTGTCACAGCCAGTGGTCTTCAAGCAGCTTTTCTGTTTAGTCTTTGTGATGAAGACAGGAAGCCAATGACGCTGTTGAAACGAGGCTAGGCTACTAGAATGGCTGAGGTTATTTCTATTCGTGCTGTTTAAAAAAATTGGAAAAACAGTCGGATTATAAAAGAAGAACGTAAACCGTTAACAGAAATGAGCGAGTGATGGGTTTGATATTTAACATCACTCTAGAACCGGGAACAAGGCAAACAGCATTCGCTCTCTTTGTCAATGCACAAAATCCAAAGATTTTTAAAATACATACTAATTGTTAATTGCTACTTTTTGATTTTAAGCAATAGAAGTTGCACAGATATTTGCAACACCAAAATGGCCTTGTACAGACTGTGTGTGTGTGTGTGTGTGTGTGTGTGTGTGTGTGTGTGTGTGTGTGTGTGTGTGTGTGTGTGTGTGTGTGAAAATCGAATGTGCCTCTTGTTGAACGCCATGTTGCACTGAAGGTTAATGTGAGACTCCATGCTTCATGTGTAGTTTCACCCTGCAAAACAGAAAGGGGAAGACAGGCAAGGTTAAATGAGCAACTGTGCTTTTATGGAAAGACTCTGATAGGTTTAGATTAAAGTAACACCTGAGCGCCCGTGTTTTTGCACCGAATGCAGGAATGCATAATAACGCCACAGGCCAAGATGAGTGGAAAGCAGAAATCAGCAGATTGATAATCCTTTTGCTGAAGACTCACTCTGACACCTTGCTGACACCAAAATCTGAAAGGAGGTGAAACCATCACTATCTTATATGCTGTATCTCCAAACAAATTGATGTGATGCTTCGGAATATAAATCTGAAATTATGGACTTGTCATCCTGAAGAGAAATACAGGCTCTGCATACAATGTGTAGTTGAAACATTACATTTTACTGCATTGCATTTTGTGATGCCTCTTGCTGCCAGAGACAGATTCTGACAGAGACCATGCCCTAGACCCTGAGAAATTTCAGAGCCAGCTCCATATACAGAGAATAAATGTAAGTGCAGACTAAACATCCAACGGCCAGCCCTAAACATAAACAAAACAAACTAAGCCAGCTCTAAACTCAAGCTAAACATTCAAAGCTATTTCTATACACAGACTAAACATCTAAAGCTAGTTCTAGACACAGACTAAATGTCTAAAGCTAGTTAGAGACACAGACTAAACATCTAAAGCTAGTTCTAGACACAGACTAAACATCTAAAGCTAGTTAGAGACACAGACTAAATGTCTAAAGCTAGTTAGAGACACAGACTAAACATCTAAAGCTATTTCAAGACAGAGACTAAACATCAAATGTTAGTTCGAGACAGACTAAACATCTAACACTAGTTCCCTACTCAGACTAAATATCAAAAGCTAGTTCGAGACAGACTAAACATGAACTGTTAGTTTGAAACACAGACTAAACATCAAATGTTAGTGTGAGACACAGATTAAACATCTAAAACTAGTTCTAGACACAGTCTAAACATCTAAAGCTACTTCTCTACTCAGACTAAACATCAAAAGCTAGTTCGAGACACAGATTAAACATCTAAAGCTAGTTCTAGACACAGACTAAACATCTAAAGCTAGTTCAAGACTGAGACTAAACATCAAATGCTAGTTCGAGACAGACTAAACATCTAAAGCTAGTTCTAGTTACAGAATAAACATCTAAAGCTAGTTATCTACTCAGACTAAACATCAAAAGCTAGTTCGAGACACAGATTAAACATCTAAAGCTAGTTCTAGACACAGACTAAACATCTAAAGCTAGTTCAAGACTGAGACTAAACATCAAATGCTAGTTCGAGACAGACTAAACATCAAAAGCTAGTTCGAGACACAGATTAAACATCTAAAGCTAGTTCTAGTCACAGAATAAACATCTAAAGCTAGTTATCTACTATGACGAAACATCTAAAGCTAGTTCAAGACTGAGACTAAACATCAAATGCTAGTTCGAGACACAGACTAAACATCTAAAGTTAGATCTATACATAGACTAAACATCTAAAGCTAGTTCTAGCTTCATTACAGATGCAAATGCTTATCAACACCTTTCATCTACTTTCAACAGATAACCTTCACTGTGCTTGCTGACTTTATCATTACTGGTAGAACTGTTTGAGGATCCAAGTCATTTTCATGCTCTTGTGCGATGTCGTTAATGAGCTAGTGTTATCTGTGCCTTTAGAGACAAAGCACAATGCAAAACTTACTGATAAAACCTAGGATCTTTTAAATTGGCATCCAAGAATTGGATGAAAGAAACATTATCTCACAGAAGCTTCAACTAAATGAGAGAAAATCAGTAGCAATAAACCTAAGATCCTAAGATGTCATCTATCTAATTATAAGTGGTGTGTTTAAAGTCAGAAAGTCTAATGTGCTTCTAGTAAGAAAAATAATAATAAGCATTTGTTTTGACGTGAAAAAAATTAAACCTAATTTTCCAAATAGTATCCAATCACACACAGCTATACCATTATAACAGGTAAGTTCAAAGCTTTAATGCACTCTCAACTCTATTCCCTATGGGGCCGCTTTACCCCGCAGGTAATAGAGCTAAAGAAATAGCTCTCAATGCACCATTAAACCGGGTGGAGAATTAACTTGGACGGAACTTAATTATGTCACACACGAGGTCCTGCAAGTTTGAGACTTGGAGAAGGGCAATATTGCTGGCTAAAGAGCGTAGACAGTTAGTTTAGACACATAATTAGAATCAATCATCCATATACACGAGAGTGTGGCTTTAGCCTGCTAAGTGAAACATTAACATTCACAGCATTAAGTGGCTCGAAAACCAAAGACACGATATGAATAGGGTGTAAAAAATAGGGCAAACTAGTAACTAGGAATAAACAGTAGTTTAGGCAGGTAAGAATGCAGTAATAATGCTCGAGTGTGGAATAATAAACAACCGCATCGGTCTGCTTTCAGATGAACCCTAATGCAGTTGAATTGCATTGAGAACAACCCTGATTAAACCCAATTGCAGGAAGTGAACAAAACATGCTGTGGTTTCGTTTGTGGACAGTAGTTTCGATACACCAGCTGCTGAACTGACAGGTAAAATGGCAAAATGATTATAGAGCTGTCATTCTGAAGAAATACAAAGTATGTCTGTGGAGAACACAAAAAGAAATGTTGGAGAGGGTTCATAAAACTTCTATGTATTTTTTTAAGCACAGTCTCTGTTTTCTTAGCATTTGGTTGATTTCCATGATTTCTATGTGAACTTACACCAAGTTTGCTAATATTTTCTGTTGCCAGATTTCGGCCCAATGAATAAAACACTTTTGTGATGTTTCTGGAGCTGCCACATCCCACACGCCTCTCACAAAACAAATGTTTCTGTTGTTGTTGTTTTTTTTTGTGGGTTTTTGAATTTGTACATTGTGAAAATTAATAAAAGCCAACAAAAAGTATTCATATCACTTTGATTCAGACTGAACAAATGGACTAACAGGCGAGAAAACATTATTGCCAATAATAAATAAATGAATAAATAAATGAATAAATAAATAAGTAAGTAAACAGGATACTCATGTGATAATTATGATAATTCAAATTCTTATGGTAATATTAATAGAATATGATTGAGTAGATCATGACTTTTGAGCAGGTGCTATATAAATCAGTGATTACATTTTTAATGTTGCATTTTGACATAAACAATAAATGAAAAAGATCCATACCACTTCGCTGGTGAATTCTTAATTATGATTGGTCACTAGATGTTAATTAATTTTCTATTAACAGCTGGGTGTAGTGCGGACTGTAATGCAACTCACAGGTTTATATTAATATACTTGTTCTAATATGTTATCATTTCTAAAGTACCAACTAACGCAGGGAATTGTATGGTCAACGTTCCACATAAATGGATTAGAAAAAGTGTGTAATCACTGATATGAAGGAGATGGGTTTTTTTTTTTTAGCATTTTTAATCAGGACTCTCCATTGTCAAAGCTTTGTAACAGTCAGTGATGAATCTGTACCTTTAAACATCTAAAGCTAGTTTTAGACACAGACTAAACATCTAAAGCTA
>CM074950.1:23134114-23145059 GCA_037577455.1 Pangasius macronema
TTGGCAGCCATACATGCCCATGCCATAACACTTCCTCCACCATGTTTGACACATGATGTGGTATACTTTGAATCATGGGCTATTCCTTTCTTTCACCATACTTTTCTCTTCTCTTCTATTCTCATTCTCTAAGAATGACCCAACTGTTGATTTGGCCACACCTAAAGTTTTTGCTATCTCTCTTATAGATTTATGTTGTTTTTTTAAGATCTCCTTGGATTTCATATTGGAAGCTCCAGTCGAACAGCTCCCAAATGCCATCTCAATACCTGATATCAACTCCAGACCTTTTATCTGCTTCATTTGTCTTGAAGTAATGAGGGAATGGACCGCACCTGGTCAATTAACTTATTGTCAGTCAATTGTTCAAATACCTTTGAGCCCCTGAAAATGGAAGTACTTTGGGTAAATGGCATATTTTTGTGGAACTTGTTAAAATAAAGCTGAAAGTCTACACTTCTATCACATATTGACTGTTTTATTTCAAATCCATTGTGGCAGAGTATAAAGGCAAAATCACAAAAACTATGTCACTGTCCAAATGCTTCTGGACCTAACTATATATATATACTTTTCTTTTTTTTTTAATTACTTTGACACAAAGACTAATTAAACAAAAAATCAGACATTTGTTGGTTCCACATTTTTTTGCATTAATACTTGGTAGAACTACCTTTTAATGCAATTACAGCTGCAGATCTTCTGGCATACATCTACCAGATTTGCAAATCTAGATCCTGATATTTCTGTTGGCAAAATTGTTCAAGCTCTTTCTGATTGGATGGAGACCATCAGTCTCTAGTCTTGCCACAGACTCTCAATCAGACTGGGGTCTGAGCTTTAACTGGGCAACTCTAACAGGTTTTCTTCTAGTTCCCACAGGTTGTCACAGGTCGTTTTGAACCTAGTGTAGATTTGGCAGTAAGCTTAGGGTTGTTGTCCTGTTGGAAGGTGAACTTTTGCCCAATCTCAAGTCTCTTGCAGACTGCAAAAGGTTTTCTTCTGGGATTACCCTGTATTTGGCTCCATTCATTTTGCCCTGAACCTTGACCAGTTTCCAAGTAAAAGAGAAAGTAACAAGAAACGTGGAACCAATGATGCTACGCAGCATGTGATGACTAGGCCACCATTTGCAAGAGAGTGTTCAAGGGCAAACGGCCCTAATTCCGGGAAAAAACACAAATGTGAAAATGACCTATAAGCGTCTTGTTTATGGCCTGCTCTTTGGAAATTTATCCCATTTCGCCTAGCCTATTGTTTATGCCTATTTGACATTCGCCTGACTCTGTGCATTTTCCTGATTTTGAATATCACTTTGCCCTTCTGATTTGTTTGCTTGGTCTCTGCTTAATAAAGCATCTACCCTCCACCCACATCCTCCCATCTGCTGTTCATCACACCACGTTATTTAGGGGGGAAATTCAGCCATGCTTAAGACATCACCAACACCACTGTGGACATTGTAAAGCCATTTATTAGTATAATCAGTACTCATATAGTCAATTAATCACAGCATTAACCACATTTTCTTCTAATTTATTCAATTTGTTAATTGATTTCTTTCCCCAGCTTTTGGAATTCTACCATAATTACTTGACTTAAACAAGAATGCTATTATTCACATAATGCTATTATAATAAAATAAAAATAAAATAATAATGCTATTTCACACTGCACTTTTAAAATACCTTGTTCTACTCAAGTAGATCTGATTCCATATTTATGATTAAACTCCAAACTTCAAGTTACCATTGAATTTTAAAGCTAAAATTTCTTTTAGCTTTTTTCTTTTCTAATTTTTGCTAGAATGCCATTCTGTTTCTCTCCAGCTACAGCTACATCTAGAAGCATCTTGGAATGATGAGACATATTTTAATAGTGACAGTCCAGCAGTTAAGGCAGACTTATAGGGTGAAACTGCAGCAATATTTCAGAGCAACGCTCAGATTGTGGACGAGGGGGCAGTTACGTGCCACTAATTGTCCCTGTAGGCCTTCTCTGCTGAAGTGGATTGATATTAGCATCATTATAATTCATAGGATGTCCACAGCCACTGAAGTGAATGGTTACTGCCCTCTAATCTTAAATGGAGTCATGGAATTATGGCAGTATGTATATGAAGAAATAGTGCCTATCCAAAGTATGATGAATACAGGACCACACGCTGTATTCAGCATGAAAATCTCGAAGCACTTCGAAAGTGTGCATCACATATTACTATAGTGCATCAGTATTAAAAAAAAATAAATAATAAATGCAAAATATAGATGAATGCGCAGGGGTTATCACTTGCAGCCCTAATTGAAAATTTGATGCTACAGAAATGTATAAATCACTGAAAATGTATAAATCACTATCACACATCATTACGGTCCTCGACAGTGACTTTGAATAACGAGATATGGTGCTGTTATTAAATAAGATATGCTGCATTGCTGCATTAATTAAGCAATCGATATAGAAACTGTCACACAAAAAACAACAACAATTGATCGGTTGTGATTCAGCAAAGTTGCGAAGTTTGTTTGCCAACTTTGGCCGTTCTACTTAAATGACTCTAAGGTTATTAAATCTCTAGGCGCTGTAAACAAGAAACCGCTGTGCACATACACAAACACATAGCACTGTGCTTATATAGAAATAACGATCCGGGGAAAACAGCTTTAGTGAAAACTGAAGTGGCAAATCAAAAATACAACTGAAGGACTAACAGCATGACTTCGTCTACAGATTATTTTGGCCTGAAAACCAGGTCTGAGGAAGCAAACAAGCCCCTGTACTGTAACACTCAGAAACTGCTTTGCTGTTGTTACTCGCACGGGTAAAATGAACTGTCTAGGTCTCCAGTTATCGCTTTTTTTAACTCCTCTCCAGCATTCCCATCTCCCTCTCTCTCTCTCTCTCTCACATACTTTTTCTTCCTAACTAGTGCCTCTCAAGCACAAACATCTGTTCCTCTACAGCTAGAGGTGAGGCTTGTTTGCAGGAGTAGATGATTTTTTTGAGCTTCATCATTATCTATTTCTCCCGCCGGTGTTCGTGTATTGCAGCAAATTTGAACAAGAGGAAATGAGAGTATTAGTGTATATCCAATATGTCTGTTAGCCATTACACACAAGGTGTGTGTGTGTGTGTGTGTGTGTGTATATATATATATATATATATATATATATATATATATATATATATATAGAGAGAGAGAGAGAGAGAGAGAGAGAGAGACCACTAGTGAAAATGCTTCTACTTTGCATTCTTTTCTAATTTACAACAAAAAAATAATTTACAACAATTTTCACTACAAATTATATTCCTGACAAGTCAAATCTTATATATTTAGATGATTGTCCATTTTACCACTAGATAAAGACATCTTAACCACAAAAAGCACGGCATCCTTTTTTCAGCACAAACTCAGCTATAAGTCTCAAGCTACTATTATGCTTGAGCAAAGACAGGCAGCTTTTAAGTGTACCTTTTTGTAATTTGTACTTTTATTGGACAATTTGTGTTTATCAACTTTTAGCTTCTCCTCCAAAGGTATTGGGGGTATTGGGGGTGGGAAAGAATGACAGAGTAAATAATCCACTTCGTTCCATTCAATGTAAGTGTTCTGGGGCAGCCATGGAGCACACTCCCAGTCAACAGAGGGGTGGTAGTAGACTTATGACAACCAGGGTGTGTGGACAAGGTAAAGGTCAGAACTAATGGACCCAATATATTTACTGAATTTGGGTTGGGTTAGATGACTTCTGCTAAACCTCTGTGTGTTCTTGAACCTGGAATTTGACCTATCTGATGTCTTAAAAACACTATAAAAATTCCCTTACCTACCTAAAAAGTAAATATTTCAAAATATCAGTTAAGAAATAATTGCTGAAAAAACTTGACCCATGTCAATTTCCCAGCTATAAGTCAATATCAGATCCTAGAGCCGAGAAACATTTGTAGCTCAGCAGGCGAGCCCATACTTGCATGCGAATTTAAAGCATGAACTATTTCAGCAGTGGTTAAAAAGCTTTGGTTAAAGAAGTAAATAGCTCACTACTGTCCTGAGATCATGGTTGTGTGTCTGTCTGCTTGTATTACTTGACACATGCCTAGAGTTTGGTGTTCTGCAAGGCTATGTTCTAGGCCCATCACTCATATAAATAATATTACTAGGATAGTGTGTTTTTTTTCAATGTCAGAAATACTGTTAAGGATGACAATACATAACAATGATGCCGAAAAACTAGTTCATGCTTATGCTACCTATAGTAATGCCTTGCTTGGATGTTCCAGCAGGTTCATAAGCAAGCACCAATTCATCCAGAATGCATAGTCTTTACTATAACTAGATGGTTTCACCACATTACACCACATTCCTGGAACAGGATTTGGATCAACTGTAACCCTGGCTAAGATAAAGCAGCTACTGGTGAATGAATGATATATTGGCTACCAGTAAAATATTGATTATAAGATACTACCAGCGACTTACAAAGCACTGATTGGTCTCGCCCCACAGTACCTAAAGTGAACTTATGGATCTATTATAATCCCCCATGCCTGCTTCATTCAAAAGATGAAGGTTCTTTATCAGCATCTAGAATAATGAGAAAGCTACAGAAGGAGGCAGAGTTTTTTTTTCTCCAAACCGTTTCTCCAAGCCAAGCTATGGAATAGCCGTCCTGTAAATGTTCAAGAGTCAGACAGTCTCAATCTTTAAGGCTTTTTTAAGTTTAAAACCTATTTGTTTAGTCACACATTTTGTTAAATAGCCCTCTTCGTATTTAAATGATCTAGACCCCCAATTGCCCTTTGACCCTACGTAAGATGTAGTAAACATTCCGTGAAATTTCTTAGCCTACGTGATTTAAAAGGATATTAGAACTGCATTTGTGGTATATGAATACTGAGTTTTATTTGTCCCTAAAAGCATGTTTGCACTCAGGATGGCTGAGCATCTAAAAGATGATCCATGCAAGACAATAATCTAATTCATTTCCTGTTATCTAAACAATGCTTGTGCTTTGTCTGAAAAAAGATCTAATTTCCCTGGGCATCACACTGGCATAGATTCTGAAATACGAAAAAAAAAAACACAAAAAAACAAAAAGGAGCAGCACCCTCAAAGGAGACAGATTTGCTCATTTGGTGTTTTTTTGTAATTAAGACACAAGAGACGAGGTTTAAAAATAGTTTGACTTGTTGATGTCAGTGCAGTCAATCAGCCTCCTACGTGTCAGGGAAAAAGAAACATGGTGGTTCCTTCCACAGGCTTAGCAACCATCAGTCGCCCTCTCGCTGTCATACACATATAGACACACACACACATACACACACTGCTGCTTATTATATTAACACCTGTGCGAGAGTCTATAATGATGCAAAGCTTCAGTGATTAACGGTAACTATGCTCAGTCCTGCGAGCGCTTCAGCGGCACTCTCTAATGACAGCACGTCGAAATGAATTTGTCATGGCAACCATTGACCTGTCTGCATTTGTCCGGAATTAAAACATCAAGACTTCTCGATCACTGCTGTGTCCTTCATGGAATTAATAAGAGTCGACCTACAATTTTGACTGGAGTAAGGTGACGTGTTGTGTTTTTTTATTTTTGAAGGTAATGTTTTTTTTTTTTTAAAATGTGTAATAGAGAAAATGTAAAAACTAGACTAGAGTGTGTCAATTAGACTAGAGCTTTACTTTAAATGGGATGCGAACCAAAAAAAGGGTGTAAACAGTCACCTTAACAGCTATCCAATCAGCCAATCATGTGGCAGCAGTGTAATGTATAAAATCAGATACGGGTCCAGACGTTCAGTTCAATGTTCGCATAAAGCATCAGAATGGTGGCATGTTTGCTGGTGCCAGACGTGCTGGTTTGAGTATTTGAGAAACTGATCCTGTATGTACGTAGTTCTCCCAGTGTTCATCTGGGTTCTCCGGTTTCCTCCCACCCACCCCCCAGAAACACGCACCCGGACACGGGGAGAACATCTGAAATGGTGAGGAAACCATGAACCAAATGGCGAGGAACCCGGATATGCAGATGTACTGTACTACAATGAATATATTCTTGGATATTAACTATCATATGAGTAATATTTTGTATTATTTGCAATTAACACAGTTCTTGGTAGTGGACTGAGACTTTCAGACTCATAGAGTTGAGCTGTTCAGGGAAATAAAGTGCAAAAAAAGGCTTACCTGTGCTCTTTGCCTTTAGCTCTTTAGAGGTGTTGCAGCTGAAAAAGAGAGCAAATGGAAAACTTCAGCGTCAGCCATCAGGGGACACACACACACACACACACACACACACACACACACACAGAGACAAGGTTATCAACACAAGGTCAAGAGGCGTGCTGGGTTTGGGATGCCATACTGAACTTTCTCTGGTCTAAGCACCAAACTGCAATAGATACAGAACGGCAGTACAAAGTGAAGTATGGAGTGTTGTACTGCTGTCTTGCGCGCACACACACACACACACACACACACACACACACAGCCATGGAGCTGAATTGAAGAGTCGTTAACACTTCTATTCATATCAACTGGTTCTGATGACTGGCACATTCTCCCTGAGGAAGTACTCCAGTTCATAGGAGATTAATTCCTGAGGAAATAATTTAAGTTGCAAACATCATGTCAATCACAACACTAAAAACAGTGAAATATGTGCTTCAAGTAGCACAAGAGTGAAGCGCCTTAACATTGAGAGATCCTAAGTTCAAAGCCATGGCCCTCTGCTGCCTTGGTAGGAAAGAAGTGTTGGGTTTTCATGCCGATGAGAACGGAAGCACGCTAAATTTCACCGTCCCTGGTTGGAAGCCTAGTGGATAAGAATTGGCAGTTAATTAATTAGGAGAAATTGGGTAAAATCCCCAAAGAAAAGGGGAACAAAATAAACACCATGTGGTGACTATCTTCCAGTGATTGTGCATTAACTGAAATATCATGAGATGACTAAAATGACAAAGGGGGGACGTTTTAAAGCCTTATGTGCCACCACAAACACAACTGATCACTGAAATGAGTTTTTTTTTCTAATAACACTGACTGAAATGTCGCTAGCTATGTAGCTCCTATATGACATGTTTGTTTAGATGTAAAACGCAAACTATTAGTACAAACTATTTTTACTAGGTAAATTAATTAGCTTGAATGGATGCTAGACAATCTTTCCAGAACAAGGAATATGACAGGATATGGAAACTGTCACTAACCTGGGCAAAATACAGTACAGTGTAGTTTAAAAAACGCAGTCACCTCACATTTAAAACCATCATCAAGCAAAAATGATGACGCTAATCAGGCTCAAATGGCATCTTTACGTGAGCTGACAGAAAATGACGACAGACTGGCTACATAAAGGTCATACTTATTTTCCATGACTAGCTTGTCATACTTCGGAAGTTAAATTACGTTATTTGCCTTTTTTTTTAGCCGGATTTCCATTTGGACTTCCAGGTAAGCATATGTTAGCTCATGTTGGTGTGGCTTAAGCGAGAATGCTGATTCAGAGGCTGTATTGGTTTGAATATTGGTTTTAGCATTGTTCTTTGCTAAACGTTCCTGAAAATTGAATATATTGTACATTCTTGTCAATATATAAACGATATTGATACATAGTTTTGGCTGAGACTGCTTCAGAGTGTTACTTGGACACAGATAAATGCTTTCGAGGGAAATGTTCCCAGCCACATCAGAGAGTGTACATTTTGTCCATTTATTTATGTGGCTGATGTTGTATGTATTTATCGATCTCATCTCTCTGCTGTTTTCCACCAGCTCCTCTGAGTTTGCTGAGGCAAAGAGGTTAACGGTTTACTTAATTACCTTGGTGCAGAGAAAGAGAGAGAGAGTGTGAGAAAGAGTGTGTGTTGGGACCCAGCGTAGTGTGGTTCCATGTTGAAAAAGCCGTTACAATAGCACGGATGGCACAACAGCCCGGAATGGCGTGAAAGATTCTCTAACAATACAGGCGAGGGAAGGGAACAGGGATGGCACACGGCTCCCAAGTGTGTGTGTGTGTGTGTTTGACAGAAAGAGATAAAGGCAAAGAATGGAAGACAGACAGAATGATGCAGAGAAGAGTCAGAAAAAGGGACACAATTAGACTGATGAAGAGACGGAGAGGACAAACAGAGTGTAAACCTCCGAGCAGGTGTGTGTAGTGGGTGGAAATGATTGACAGGGAGGCGTTCTGATGAGGTCACTGCTCAGGAGTGGGATAGATTCTTTTAGGTAATTCATGTCAGGTTATTAGTAAAAGGAAATATATCTCTAATAGATACGTTGAAATATCTAACGAAATGAATGAGGGCAGCAGCAGTAGGTAGGTTTCCGTCCAAGGGATTTTGTGCATAAAGTGTTTTAGCAGTTTGAAATGTTTTCTAATGAAAATTGTATTATTTATTTTCTGTAGCGCTTATCCTACACAGGGTTGCGGGAGCCTGGAGCCTATCACGGGGAACTGAGGGCACAGGGTGAGGGACACCCCAGGGCACAATTTCACACACACACACTCACACTCTACGAACAGTTTGAGTCAGCCTACGACTCATGTCTTTGGACTGGGGGAGGAAACCGGAGTACCCGGCGGAAACCCCCGAAGCACAGGAAGAACATGCAAACTCCTCACACACAGGGCGGAGCCAGGATTTGAACCCCGTGCCCTCCTAAAAACTGTATTAATCACTAGGATTTTACGACAGATTAAACCATTTTTGTCAAACTATATATTTCTGTTGAAAATGTTTCCACGAATAAATTTATCATCCACCAAAAAGCACTGCATGAAGCATTCCTGCCTCGCCATGTGAACCAGAGTTTTCCCCCCTTCTTCTTACAGATTTTATGCTTTTCTTGAGTGCTATTGAAAGTGAATACTTGTATTCTTAATTAATGGCATTTCTTAAGAAAATATTTTACTTTTCAATTTAATTTAGACCTTCAAAGTACCTGTTACAAATCTCGACAGTCTCTTCTCTTCTCCTCCAGCTAATGACTGTACACTATACCTCCATCAACCGTTATATATGAACAGGTGTTTCCTAACTTTCCTCTCTTTTTGTCTCCTTCTTACTTGAAGCTAACTTTTCTTGTCAGGTTACTGAAAAAAACAAAAAGCACTGACACTGGAGACTCCTTTCCAAAATGCTAAATAAACATCTTCCTGACAGAACAATGTTTTATCATAAATTACCTATATATTCACAATATTCCCCAGATATTGTCATATATTTACAAGGTAATTAGCTATATTTACTATTTCCTCGAGTCAGTTAGCTATGTAGCTATGTTCCTTTATTTTATTTGTATTTATTTATTTTCTGACAGTCACATTTGCTGAGTCATCACCGTTAAATATTGTGTTTTGTGACTTAAAATAATAGACATCCATCATAAAACACACCAGATGAAAATGGGAAATGTATAATTCTTGACTAAAAACCAATCCGTCTACATTTTTGTTTTCAAATATTTACAGCGCTACAAATGTGCAAATAAAATAAATAATATTCGGATCCCTCTGTAGGTTTGTCTTTTGAGATCCTTCTCAGATTGGATTGTTTGCAGAGACAAAATGAAGAAGAAGAAGAAGAAGGAAAGCAGCGTGCACACAGCAGCAGCTCTGTTCATTCAGTTATTCAGACTATTATTGGAGCAATGGAAAGGTCAGATACATGTGGAGTGTGTGTGGGTTCGCAGTCCTCCTGATTTGACCTATGAGTCAGATGGCCAGCGACAATCACCTGCTGAGATTGTTTGATTTTTTTTCTTTTCTTCCACATTGTTTTCTTCCAGAGCATTTGCGTGATAGAATTAGAGTTAGCACTGAGAGAAAAGTGTGATGAAGTGTGTTAGGGTTTGTGCTTAAAGTAGTGCTTTTTTCAAAAAAAAAAAAAAACTTTTGTGTATGATTTTAAACAAACACGCAAAAATTTTTATTAAATAATGATAAGAAGAAGAAAAATAATAAGAGGAATATTTTTAAAAGAAAAACAGCACACTTAGTTCTCTCTATTCCATTATTAGCACTATAAAGACTATTCACACTTTATTTCACCTTATTACTCCCAGGCAAAAATATTATGAATATAATCTCTGTACTACAAGTTTTCTTGTTCATGAGTCAGGCACAAGTGGAAAGCTAATTTCGCCCCTTTACTAAAACAGTTTTGACATGAATAGACCAGAAGTGTTAATTAAACGACTTCTTGTGAAGTGTGATCTCCACTAGGTGGCAGCACTTCAAGGTCTTGATTTTCTCTCTCATTTAGACCGCATGAATGTGACTCCATCTCACTGGAGCTCAGAACACTATTATCTGTCCACACACACACACACACACATGCACGCACGTAGGACCGCCCCACTCTTCACTGTATTCCCTGTTAGAAGTCACCTTAACTTGAGTAGGGCCATTTCAGTGGGAGTGCGATAGCGAGGGTGATAAGCCACAGCACTTAGCACACCATGGTGATAAAAGTCATCCGCACTTAAAACACCCCGAAGCAAGACTACAGGAAAAAGAGACGAGACTGTAGTAGTAGAAGAAAGAGCCTTGGACAGTGAATGTCAATTAGACTTTTGTGGTCGTCTTCTTAGCTGACTGGGTTATCCAGTAGCTCGGTGGAGAGAAATTACTGGTTGGATTTGGACCCATGCTGAGCACTTTATAAGAGGTCAAGTGCCTCAGTCCTTATCCTGGGGCAGGTTTAGAGATTTTTGGGATAATGAATAGGGATGAGTATCTTGGCATGAGTGGCATGAGTGTCGTATTATGTCTTCAAAAAGACACAAATGGCCAGGCAAGCCTAATTTTGGTGGACAATCGTTGACTGCTGAATATTTTAGGCATGGTTTATACACATGAAGTGAAGTGAAGTGACTTTGTGGCCAAGTGTGGTGACCCATACTCGGAATATGTGCTCTGCATTTAACCCATCC
>CM074950.1:23145389-23156509 GCA_037577455.1 Pangasius macronema
CCCTGCCGGACCCGAGACTCGAACCCACGACCTTCAGGTTCACCTTCGGGTTACAAGTCCAACTCTCAGACCATTAGACCACGACTGCCCCCAATACATGTGTATACAATGTAAATTTATGCTACATTTATGCTACATAATTCCTACTCGTAAACTCAGGAAGGTCTCCTCAACCCCAGGTTAAGCGAGTGACATCAGATCAACATGGCTGCTCGCATCACGAACAGTAAACGAAGTAGCACCTTTGCTTGTTGTTAACAAAATATGGATCTGAAGGTGTCCATGTTTTTTCCCACTTCGTAGCGCTACTGCACAGAAGTCAAAAATGATATAATTCTGAGCTCTTACTTCCCACTTCCAGGATAAGTCGAACAAAGAATTAATGCAATGTACCGTGATGTCTGCAAGATTGAACAAATTAGAACTGTATCTCAAATCTATCTCAATTCGAGACAGTTTCTGAGTATTAACGCTAATCCTAACACAAACCCTATTGTGATTAGTGCTTGAATTTCAAAAACTTGCACATAGCCTTCAAATTACTGAAAAAAGTCTGTTTTGAACACCGATATTTGCAAAACCACACGGTGCTCATCTATGTGTTTAACATGTCTAACCTGCTGAACAGTGACAAACACAGCATGTGCCCCAAAATAACATGTTGGCATGAAATTGCTTGCTAGCATTTTACCAGACAACCACGTCTGAGCTTTTAATCCTACATATGTACCTAAGGTACGCAGATGAACATGACCCTTTTAGGAAAACCTCATACAGGAAAGTAGAGTTCATTTGGGTTTCTGTATCTTTCTGCTACGTGCAGAGCAAGCAGTCACTGAAAGGTCATGATATAATAGTTTCCCATGACCTATTAACTAACATGCGAGGAGATCTCATTTACTAACTGTTGCGCACAGAACTCTTTAATAGCTTTTAAGAAATGGAATTTCATGTACTTTTTTTCAGTGTAATGAATGTCTCGCGTGATATAGCGCGAAGTGCTCACAAGCTTGTTTACTATAAACTGACACACGTATTCACAAAAACGTGGAGAGCCAATCGGACAACAAACCTGACACTTTTGAAGCTTGTGGCCAGAAAAGTGTACAAAACATATTAACCTCTCTGTGGCCTGTGGGTGGAGCATTTGAGACTTAAACTGGTCTATCATTAGAGGATCTTCATTGTATAATCCGACACGGAGAACATGTTAATGCACAGGCTGTTATAGAATATTTTATTATAGAAGATTTTATTAGACTCATCTTGTACAGCATGACTAGTACAAGACTTCTGTAATTACAGAGTGTAAACCGGCTTATGATTAGAATTAGTCTGATTAGTATACAATATCCACACGTTTATCCACTGAACTCAGTTAAACTCAGGCATACCCTGTTATAACTGTAAATGTTGTTATCTTTAAAATACTGTCTCAAAAACCTATAAAGCTTGCAAAGCCCATCCCTAAGCCCAAGTCCCACAAACAGCAGCAGAGCTTAAATGTTCTGTCCCTTCCATTCACAGACTCTATCAGGAGGTGAATGAGATGTTTTCAGACATGGAAATCTACTTGAATGGTGCGTCAGCCTCAGACTGCAGAATGTTCTAGGCTCTTGACCTCGCTGGCCAAACTTGTCACAGCTTAAATATTCATGAGACCTCCATTACCAGGGAGACAGACCGCTATCTCTACCTCGTTCTTTCTCTTTTCCTTTCTTTCTCTCTCTGTCGCTGACCCGTTTTCACCTGTCTGCTTATTAAAATCTCATAGTATTAACTGTGCCACTCACAGTCAGGCTGAATAATTCAGACTAAAGGAGTTGAATTAATATCTTTAATGACATTACTGCCACAGGAGGAGCATGGACAGGATTCTGGCACAGCTTACTCTGGCCTTCGCTCAAGAAGGGGGCTTATTTCATCTGACAATCATGAAAATGCAGGCATAAAAGGAGATGAAGTATCATTCTCTAGTGTTTAAAGGCGGTTAAAGGAAGACAAAAGACTTAGACGGTGTGGAAGATTGGCTGATTTAAGCGAAAGCAGCTTTCGTTTGATGGTAGTAACACACAAACGACTAAAGCATGCAGTCTATATATGTGTATGATTCTAAAAATCCTTCATTCAACTTTTAATATAATATCACTGCTTTTTTTTACTTTAAGGGGTCATTAAGTGGATGATGCATGACTCCGAAAGTGTCTAGCCAAAGCCCAGAATAGCCAACCCTAAAAAGTCCTGATAATGAAACATGTGCTCTGAATGAACCTCAAAATACTAGTGCTTTAAATGTAACCTTTTCCCCTGTAAATCATACATGCTATTTAGAGTTCTGCCTTTGGTTATTATTGAATTTCTAAATCAGTCAAACCTAAGAAAAACACACAAATGTTGGACATTTAAAGAAGATTTGAAGATTTTCTGACCTGTCTTGGATTCTTCAAGTTCTTTGGCTTCCTCAAGTTCTTTGGCTTCTTCCTCTGTGAAGAAAAGTGGACAAAATGTAACTTAGTGAAAGGCAGCTGCTGTCCATACACACTTCTAGGCTATAACAACGATCATTTCTCTACTACACTCATTTAAAACTAGGGGTGTAAACATCACGCTAACACAAGATACAATGCCATTTCGATTCATGAGGTAATGATTCGATATCTGACAACACCATGATATGATACGATAGGATTCGATTTAGTAGCCCCAGATCAAGCCCCAAAGAAGTATCAGTGATACTATGTGATCTAATGAACAGATGACACGAAATAACAGCAATCAGGATGTATTTCAAAATGAAGGTTGGCAATCAAAGCAGACTTCACTTAACCTCTTTAACTAGGAGCTACAGCACCTTCCTACAATACAAGTAACCTGGTTAAACATCTTATGTCATTTAAACAGTATCTTTAACAGAGAGCAAGATGGATGGTGAGCGATGGTGAGAGAAGTATTGGCAAGCGTGGTCATTAAAAATTAGTGCCAGGATTTGTACATATATCGAGGTAAAGCATGACGCGAACGTGCAAAGAAACTGTTGCACATGAGAGCACTTCAGTTCTGCAAGCACTGAGCACCGACATGCACACTTCAGGTCTATACTTTGCTGATGAGTCGAGGTGTAATTCATGGAACATGAACCTCTTTCTTGGACATTCTTAAAAGTCAGCATGAGAAATTCATTTCTAGCAGCACACAGCAGCAACCAACAAAAACAGAGCTAAATAAAATTATACCCATGACACCCATGATGGCACAATACTGAGTAGGCTACGCATTCGAATCAGTATGGACTAGTATCAGAAAACAAGTACCCGTAATCAGGCTTAAAATGCTACTGATGCATCGCTGGATAAAAGAGTAAAATGTAAGTGTAAAATATTTCTACAGTCAGCATTTGGAAGCTCTGGAACGTCAAACATTTGAGCAATACCCACTGCAGTCCAATGCAGATATGAACACAAGTTACTGCAGTGAAGCAATTCAGTGCAAGAACCCTGTTCTTTTAGCTGGCAAATGACTCAGATGAAAACAGCTGTGATGATATATGGATGGAGAGGATATGAAAACGGAGATGAAAGACCCTAAAGACAATCGAGTTGAGATTGGTGGTATTTCCCCATCTGTGGGCTGTCACCGCCACATCTGTGTAAGATAACAGCCCAATCTCAGATGCTGTTCTTTCCTGTTAGGATCCTCCTCCACATCCCCACATGCATTATGACAGCCAAGAAAAATGAGCTAGTTGACTATGGACTCTATCTGAGTGGTACTAGCTTCACTAGGAGCAGAGTCAACTCCAATCTTCCCACGATTCCCGGCTGCTGGAAACGAGTAGACAGGCTCAATTAGGACCTCCGCTTCCCTCCACTCTCACCGTCAGTGCGTCAGTTGAGTTTTTGCCCCTTCCTTTTTCCCCTTCCTTTACTTCGCATCACAGCTGATTCACATGCTTTTATTCAGTATTTTTTTAAAATATTCTATATATCTATCTGCCACCAAATAATCCCCAAGCATGATGGATTCCAGAGGGTCTACTTCCATAAATATCGCCTAGGTTCAGAGCATTAGGGTTAATGCTGCCTTCACAGGCTCCTTTGTATGGTCCTACTTTCCTCTTACAAAGACTTTGATTTCACCGCTAATAATGTTACAATTAGACCGATTTTATTTTAGTATCTTCCAAATATGTACCCCTGCTGTAAACACAGATCATCTGAGACCTTTGAATTATGAAGTTTTTTTTTTCTTGGCGAAAATGAGTTTATTTCCATGCCACTGGATATATGTGGGTAGTTTCACACCAAAATTATTATTGCAGGTCAAAATCTTATGGCTCAGCATCTTAATAAAAATTATAATTCAAAGGTCTTTACCTAAGGTAACCAAGGGTTCAAATGTCTATGGTGTGATATGTGACTACTGCAGATAAACTAAAAAAAATAAAGTTTCTCAAGAGTTTGGTTAACAGCTGCTTAAATGTTGGAGGGTTACTGAAGATACTTCCAGGGTGCTACATGGAACCTTTTTGCTCTGTGCATTAAAGAGCCGAGTGCACTAAAGGTACACAGGTTGTATTTAGAAAAAAGTCTGAAACTTCTTTTCAGTTGTTTCCGAGGCTGCAACTTCAAGAATACAACGCTCATCTGCAACTTTTGTCCCTAGAACCTCTATTTGCACTCTAAGACAAAGGTTTCTTCAATGATCCTTTCGAATGCTTAACATTTCTAGCTTTCTACAGGGGTTCTACTTGGAGGCTTTTCTCTAAGGTAAACCCTCAGTTGCTGGGTTCTACACAGAGCCCCAAGAGAGATAAACCTGGGTGCTAGCTACTTTTTTTTCAAGAGTACAACAAATGTGGAAGATTCTAGACTAACTAAACCAAATTAAAAATGTGGGAGTAAGGAGAAGAGTAGCAGGATAGCAAGTAGCAACCCCACTACAAATAACTCAATTACAACAGGTGACCCACTCACTAAATGCTGCTTCAGCATGAACTATAAGAGAAGGTCATTAGCTCCTCACTTCCCCTTACACGTCTACCCTAAATTACGATCCCTCTGTCCTAAGGAGAGCCCTTGTTTACTTGGCCCCTTCACTGTGTTCTGCTGTGTATCTTACTATAACTTCACCAGACTGAAGGTTCACAGATTTATTTTATTTTGTCTTGTTTAGTCTAGATTTTTATTTTTGTTTAGATTTGTTTCATTGTTTAGTTTAGACCAGTTTTGTCTTGTGTTGTCTTGTTTAGTCTGGTCTACGTGAGGTTTGATTTATTTTTGTTCTGTTACGGCTTGTTTATTTCAGGGTGGCTTTATTTATTTTAGTTCTGTCTTGTTTCCTTCGGTTGTGTCTGGTTTTATTTTAGGGTATCCCCCGGCCCTAAGAAGAGCCCTTGTTTACTCGGTCCCTTGTTTTTCCTGTGTCATGTATCTTACAGACAAAAGAATGACCTCTCTTCCTCTCTGTCCCTGTCTGTAGATATATTTTTAGGACCCTAGAGGTCTGAAGTTATAACTCGCTGACCTTTATTTAAAGGTCTCCTGCATTACGAGCAGAACTCATTAAAACTCATACTATTCCATGATGCTAAAACATCTCTATTTTTTACATTTATTTATGTATTTATGTTATGATCCACCCTTGTGTATAATTCTCTCCACCCAACATGTCCAGTTATCTCCTGATTCTGGCCTTCTTTTTGCTCTGCTGGCTTGGATCTTGCTCATCTTGTTCTCGCCTTATCACTGTCACTAATTAGCCTATCCTAATTAGCAGTGAATGTCCCCCAGCAATATGACTGGGAGTGTCTGGGTGACTCGAGGACTCACTGTCTGGCTTTCTGTGGTTTAGTATCTTTCTCACACGTCTCGCCTCGCTTCCCCAACCCATGTTCTCAGCACAAGCATTATTTATTATTTCATCTTTACTGAACCATTTAAACTTAATAAAGTTTCTTGTTAATAACAATGTTGATCAGAGGATTCAATACCCAAGCTTCACCAGACTGAAGGCTGAAGCACATTCTGGTCAGGGTTGCTGGGGTATAAATGACTAATTTGTTTATATTTTTGGGAAAGAGAACCGACAAAGTTCATCAGAAGACGGAAGGCAGAAATAATAATTATGGGAATAGAATTGATCTAATTGGGATTGGGATTTTTTTTAAAAATAGTCCTGTGCACACTCTCGTTTAAAGTAAATTTTTGCCTAGTTTAGACTAGTTTTGTCATGTCTTAGCTAGTTTAGCTTATGCTGCTTGAGTCTTGTTTAGTCTATGCTATTATGTTATTTGACACTTTATTCGACATCTTAAGAGCCAACTTATTTCCGATCACAGTATCGTGGTTTTTCCTGCATGAGTTCCTCTCAATGAATGATCTTAATCTAATTTTATTTAATTATTATTTATAACATTGATTACATATATAGGTATGTAGCAATGTATCTGAGACCCAGGATGTTGCAAATTTTGACTTCATGCTCAAAAATATATTGCCAGCCATAGGATATGCATTTGTGTATAGTAGGTGTTTACAGATTCACAAATGTGACATGGATGTAGTTGAGAGGTGTTAGGAGGCAATGGGCACCACATCAGCACATCTTTCTGTATTGGATTGTTTTCTGTATTGGTAATTTCAATGTTACACATGCAGCCCAAGCCCTAGTTTATTACTAGTAGAATTTCCTTTAGCAGTATCTGTTTTCTCCTGCTCTCGTTGTCCTCTTTCCATGTTTCTTTGTCCCTGTTAGTCCTACTACTCAAAGCGAACACTTTCCGAAAATCAAACTGTTTGGGCTCACAAGTGGTGCAACTCTCTACGCATTCAGCCTTTAAAAGGGTGATTTGATTGCAAGTTTGATTGTGGATCCCAACAATTCCACAGCCATTCATGGATAAGAGGACATAACTGGCCTGCTCTCTGGGTGGGACTGATAGAATTCCTTTGTTCACTGCCAATCATGGAGTGATGGAAGCCAATTGCAAGCAGGAGAGATATACACCCCTGGTGTTTTTAGGAAAAAAATACGTACTATGTATCTTCTCAGTAGCTAAGGTGACCTGCTGAGGTAAAATGAAGGATAAACAGGTGTAAAGGCTTCTATAATCCATTCGACTGTGTCCTTAGGTTCCCTACTGCTGATTCATACCTTCCTTTGTAAAATGTGCACGAGCGGTCTGAGGTTGTGATTTGGAATACAGCCCTTTGGTCTGGCTGAGGAGTACCCTTACCTGCTCTCATCTCTTCACAGCTCTCTTTGATTTTCCTGTGGCAGACGGCAGCCAAGGCGATGAGGAGACCAAGCAAACAGACCGCCAGCCCAATCGTTACCCACAAAGCCACTTGAGGAAAAACCGGGGCCTGGGCTACAGAGAGAGAGAGAGAGAGAGAGAGAGAGAGAGAGACTTTATCAGCATTACGGCAAATTCACCTCATCATATTTACATTCATTCTTCACCATCACTCATAGCAAGACAAGAAGTGACTGCTTTAACCGGATATACAGTCAGTAATGGCATATACAGTGCTCATATTCATCTGACATTCACATTATCATCATTAGTGACTGTTAAGTCAGAATGTTTTTAGTAATACTTGGCAGAGTTCTCCTCACATTCTTGCTGCTGTCAGTAAAATATCCTGTCTATGTGGCACTGGCTCTGAAGGGAAGAATGAAAATGGGATGTATTATGAGTTTCAAACAAACTTCCACCCAAATTGCTGGATTCAGACTAGCAGCTTTACATCAATCTGGATGTACATCTAGAGCCCTAATGAAACCAGAGGTGACAGTGGCAAGGAAAAACTCCCTGAGACAACATGAGGAAGAAACCATGACAGGCTCAAAAGTGTTTATGATTACAGCAGCAGTTCTTAGGCACAAATCTACAGTATGGAAGTGCAAATCTTTAGAGTATCCATACTGGCACATCCACAGCAGCAAAATAAGTAGGACTTGATGCCAATGCTGTCAACAGGGATGCCCCCCACTTTCAACATGTCTACTCCTTCTTATTACCAATGTGTAAGTCTCAAATACCCTTAAGATATACTTCAATCAGTAAGGAAGCTATTAAAGAAAAACTATTTCAGACATTTAAACCTGCTGTGACCTTGACCATTTTGGCTCAGTTCCAATATCTAATAAATTCATCTGCTGGTTACAATGACGAGTACAATTACCATATGAATCCTTCAAATATTCTAGAGATATCTCGCTAATGAGAATCTTGAATGGTATCCTGAAAACATAATGCCTCCACGACCTAGGCATAATAATAAAGTATAAACTAATGTGATAATATCAAAATAACAACAATGCAAAAAACCCTAAACACGTAATAGCAGTCCTGAGAATATACTGAGACTGACAACAATAAATACTTCTAGTTCTAGCTTTTAATTTAACTTAAAAATAGCATTTGGTATTGGTTTATCTTCTTTAAAGCAAACATGCTGAAACCAAACAGGATATTATGAAATTATTATTATTATTATTACTACAAGAAAACGTTATTATGAGAAAATCATTGTGTTATTATGAAAAGTCTATAGAAATACTGAAATTTTTTTTTACCTAATGCTTGGCTTAAAACTCAATTTCCTCAAAGATCCAAATTTTTTATAAAATCCTGATGATGTTTTGGTAACAGCATTCCCAGCCTATACAAATCTAATATGCTGTAATTTGTAGCCATTACGCTCAGATTTAAGAATCCCTTGTGAGGTACATATACTAATGACAATGATATGAAAATCTCACTCTAAATCTGTCAACTGTGCCATTTATCACAACTTATCAACTGGTAAGCATGTAGGTTACGTTGTAAAGATGAGATCTATAACATCTATAACAAGATTTCATGTAATAACAAGATGTTTTCTTGTACCAACATGGTAGCAAGTGAAGTGAAGTGACTTTGTGGCCAAGTGTGGTGACCCATACTCGGAATTTGTGCTCTGCATTTAACCAATCCAANAGACTCGAACCCACGACCTTCGGATTCACCTTCGGGTTACAAGTCCGACTCTCAGACCATTAGGCCACGACTGCCCCCAACGCAAGTTTCTTACAGAAAAAATATGGTTTGGTCTAGGTCTAAAAATAAAGTGTAGGACGGTTTAGGCAATTAATCATTTTGTAATGTTACATTTATATATTGTGCATTCATTAATTTCCATAGTTTATGCTTGTGTTATTAAATATGATATAAATACAGCAACATTTCCTCTTCAGCCAGATGTAAAAGCTAATCAGCTGTCATGATTGACTGGACTTTTAAGAGGCTTTACCGAGAATGCTCCTCTTCTCAGCATTAATGCAAGTGTTTTCCTGAGGCAGGTGTGCGATCGATTCTCAGCACACTTCCGAAATTCTGAGTTATGATCTCATGAAGGCCCTTTATCTCTCCGTGAAGACTGGCTGTCTCTGAGTGTGCATGTTCCTGTGTGTATACGGGGGGTCAGGCAGTCAGAGTGAGATGAACCTTGACTCCAGAGAAAAGGAAGGCATAATATGAGTGACAGGACACGAACTGGGGGAAAACGAAACGCGCCAAAACAAACTGGTCAGCGAGACAGAGAGAG
The DNA here is from genome assembly GCA_037577455.1 of Pangasius macronema. NCBI lineage: Eukaryota > Metazoa > Chordata > Actinopteri > Siluriformes > Pangasiidae > Pangasius > Pangasius macronema. The sequence continues at coordinate 23,154,980 of CM074950.1, forward strand.
AGAGAATTATTGCAGACTCCTCCAAATTTCCCCTGGGTATTACTGTGTGTGTGTGTGTGTGTGTGTGTGTGTGTGTGTGTGTGTGTGTGTGTGTGTGTGTGTGTGTGTGTGTGTGTTGTAAGAGAGAAAATGAGATAGAGAAAGCGATAGAGAGAGGGAGAGAGGTAGACAGGGAGGGAGAAATAGAAACCCCACTAAATGGCTCTGTGGCTTGGACTGCAATAGAAGCGCAGCATCACATCAGCGACTCTGGCTGGATAATTTCAAGACATCATTAAATGTCAAAAATGAAACTGCAAACACAGACACAATGGCAAAACACCTGGAACCTCTCAGTCGGAGCATGATAACAGCTTGGTAACATGATTACCAAGAATAATGTTTTTTGGGTTGTGCTATTTTTGATTTAGGGCAGAACATTTGCTGTTCTTCTTTTCCTCAACCACCAACACACGTTTTACTTGTAATCCTTTGAGAATGCAGCCACTTTCAAGTTGGACTTTTCAAAAAAGTGAGAAACGTGAAAGGTCAGTAATGTCAAGCACTTTTTTTTTTTTTTACCTGCTGACCAATCAGGTTGTGTGTTGGAGGGCAAAACAAATATGGAGGAAATGGGAAACATTTCATTTCTAATATTCCAGTGCTACAGTCTAACTTAAAATAACAACTTGTCTAGTTTTGGGACACCTACTGGTACACAATGTGACGACCCACTTTAACTGTGGCTGCATACTGTCAAGTCACACGAGCAGCTCTTCTCGATTTTCTACATCTTCAGATCTGCACCACACCTTTCTGCATGTATAGAAGGTTCTGCACTGCAATAGTTTTTTGTGGGACTGGGTTGTTCCACCACCTGGACTTGTGGTTCATCTCTGTACCTGTGGTAGGAACGCAATAACCTACTAAACCCGATGGACTCCTTTCAAACTTCATCCATTATTTCATTATTGTTCTGTGTTTTAAACTTGGACAGTACTTGGTTTCATTTTGGTCTTGGCGGAAGACATTGGAAAAGAGTGAGTGCTTCGTGGAGTATCTTAATAGTGAAGAAAACCACCAAGATATAATAAAATCTTTACCAACATGTCTGGATGGAATATATATTAATTGGGGTTATTTCTGCTGGTCGTTTTATAGGAGATTAAATAGTCTACTCTTGGTACTCTTTCTAGAGACGTACATGCACAACTTGAAAACATTACTGACATGACTGATTCAGACTAAACTCCAAAAACTCATCATAATGTAAAGTATTACAATCCGAACAGGCCTTAAGGTTGTGAGTACAAGTCTCAAGGCTGCCTCACTCTTGTGCCTTTTACACAAATCCCTTATCCTTCCACTGCTCAGCTCTGTGGTTGGACTGGACTGGCAAATAAATAAATCTAAAATGACACTTCTTCTTCTTTTTCTTTCGGCTTTTCCCTTCAGGGGTCGCCACAGCGAATCATCATCTCCTCATTTATTACCTCCATATACCTCCTCTTTGGCCTTCCTCTTCGCCTCCTGCCTGGCAGCTCCATGTCC